>CAKNYM010034224.1:0-25178 GCA_932195095.1 Andricus curvator
AAAGTTTTATTTTGCTCAAATATTCTATTTTCGCCATTTAAAAAAAAATTTGCAATATTGTTAGGTAGTACTTGGTATTCTAAGAATACTCTTGAATTTTTAATCAAATTTTCAAAAAAAAATTTCAATTAATTTTTCCACATATTTATTTGTTTTAATTTACCTGTGTATTTTGCAGGAATGCTCTGAACAAATTTTTTGAACAATTTCAAAAAATGGCGCAAACAAAATGAAACTGTTTAAACAATGATACGCGGTGTGAGACTAACGACTTTTATTTATTTTGATTGCATACAATTTCATGATACCAACTTTGAGACTCACTCATTTTATCTATTCAGGAAGAGTCGCGTGTGCTTAGTGGCTGGCTGAAAGTTACAAACGTACCGGAAAATGCACTTTTATAGTATTAGGTTAGAAAACTATCAATTTTGATGAGAAAATAATAGTTCACAAACAGATGTTTAAAATCAAATGTAACTGTAGCCCTAAGTGTAGTGTTTAGGCGCGACCCCCACCGCTCAAAATAATAACGCAGTTTATGAATAACCCCAAAGGATAGAATAACAAAATGTATATTTGATGTATTCAGGAATCATTTCATTACTTACGGTCAGGAACGCAAACATAAACCGTTGGTTTAGGAGAAGGAATGTCACGTCCAATGGCTACAGCCACACACAGAAAAACTAAGAAGACGATAACGTAAGAATTCATTTTTAATAAAAAATGATCACATCCCTTCAACTTTGCTCGCGGCTTATATACCATTCAAAGACGTATGTTTAACCTTACTAGGCCAAATGTTATCAGGGAAAAACAAACTTATGTATACATATCTATCCAAAACACGTTAGTCAAAGGCGTTAGATTTTTCTCGTGATGGGAAGCCAGCCAATCAACGGGCTACACAGAATGTACTTACACTGGGAATGACTACGGACCACTTCCAGTACTTCCCACTCCTCGCTTTTCCACCACTTTTGTTTCCAGTCTTCAATAGCTCCTCAAAACTCGAAGTGTCGTGCTCCCACCACCTGGAACTCCATCCTACCGAAGGCGTCAAGAGTAGGGTTTGACGAGTCGACAGATTTTCGCTCTGTACTTCTTCCGTGACCACCCTGCCTTACACCATGCCCTAGTCGCAGGCTTAAAGTGACTACGTGGGGACAGAGTGGGGATAAGCGTAGTTAGGGCCTAAACCTAGAGCAGGGTTACCACCCTGCTCCAGAATTTTGTATGAGGGAAGGGGTCAAACCCTGTTGATCAACCCTCTCCCCTAGCTAAGACCTTGCCCAGGAGCAGGCCTGTCTAGAGAGGGGAAATTTTGTCGAAATTTTTCACTTGCTAGATGGGATTTTAACACCACCACCGACCTCTACTCATCCAACTTCACGAGAGCGACCACCCCCCAAGCCTCTGGACCTGAGAAGAGGGGAGTGGTGATGGAACGCGAACATGTGGCGATTGAGTTGATTTCTCCTCTCTGGACAGGCCTACCCTGGAGCATGAGAGAGAGTAGAGAGCAAGCTTCCGGTCTCTCCCCCTCTCATGCTCCAAGGTCAGTAGTAGGGTTGCCAGATTGGGCTACTTCGATCCACTGCTTGGCGACTCAAATCCTATCGCGTCATGAAATTGGCTACTTTTGGGCTATACCTATTTTATTTATTTATTTTTCTTACTTACGAGGATAGATGATTATTATTCCTGTTTCAAAGGTTGCAGGAGTTCCTTTTTATCGTTTCAAATAAACGCGCCCAATCAAATGCTTACTAAGATGTGCACGCAAAGTAAGAAAGAGTCCTTATGCATATATACTATATAGTCTTCCCTTACGCCTATGCTCTATACATATGGCGCGGAGGCAAGAGGAAGAGGCCAAGGGCAAACGCCAGAAAACGTTACGAATCATTTTATATTTCCTCAATTCCTTCTTTCTCATCTTTAAATTATACTTATAAATTTTCTAGTATAAAAACCACGAAATGGCGCTCCTTATTTAAACTTTGTATGTGCTTTTTGGAGTTTTGAAACTTCCGCGCTCTTTGGGCTACTCCTGCGTCCTCTATTCGCGACTTTGTTGGGTGGGAATCTGGCAACACTGGTTAGTACAGCCAGAGCTCAGTTACGCTTATCCTAACTCTGTGCCCACTAAAGCAGTTCAGGTCTGCGACTAGCATACGAATTTTTGACCCATACAGATGAATTCTTAACAAAAAAGTTAATTTTAAAACCAAGAAAGATGACTTTTCAACCATAAAAGATTCATTTTCCAACAAAATACGAATTTTCAATCAGTTATATTTAACGAAGAAAAAAATAATTTTGAACAAAATAGTTGAATCCTGAACCAAAAAGATGATTTTTGTAACAAGAAAGAATAATTTGTTCTTCCTAAAATGATTTTTTGTCCGACCCCCCTTGAAAACGCGCCATTGCATGCACGTGAGGCAGGCGTAATATGGCCGCTTCCAGCCCAGTGACGTTCGCACATGCGCACTCCGCCGCCGGGCCAACATGAAACTTTACGCTCGCTACATAACACTTTACGCCCGCTAAATAGCACTTTACATCCGCTACATAAAACTTTACGCCCGCTATACATAATTATCTTTATCTTTAAAAAAATTGTATCGCTGGACCCTACAGTCGTGCTTCTGCAAAGTACGCTATTTATTTCTTTCACTTATAATCTAAAATTGTCAAGTACACAAAAAATCCTCTATCTGCTTAACATGCTTGTTTTCGAAAAGGGTAGGACAAAAAGTATGGTGTGTATCAAGGGCGTACGGCTATTTTGCCTCGTGCGACTGCCGACCTCGCTTCGCTCGGGCGGCAAGTTCACACTCGTCAAAATAGCCTTCTTTACGCCCTTGATACACAATATACTATTTTTACCAAAAAGGTTAATTAAAAAGAATATACGTTAATTTTAAACAAAATTGTTGATTTTCCAGAAAAGGATTTCAATTTTAAACAAAACTGTTAAATTTTCATAATAAGTACTTTATATTTCAACTAAATAATTGAATTTTTAACCAAAAATGTAAATTTTCAATCAAAAGTTCATTTTCACGCAAAAAGACGAAGAACTGAAAGTTTCTTTAAAACAGAGAAGAAAAGTATTCTTCGCTCGCAAGTTGAGTGCGTCTAGGGCGCGCGACTGTTGGTTCTCGCGCTTCGCGCTCGGTCTTTGTACCCCCCCCCCCCCCCTCACTTGTGGACAGACAATTAAAAATTATAGTTCAAAGAATCGACAAGTGTAAATTTGTAATCGTAAATTCTCTTTTGTTAAAGCCCCTTCTTTCTTAACGAACACATTCTTATCACGCATCTCTTGCCTCATTATGTTTAACACTTGTATATCAAATGTATATTACACTTATTCCTGTACCTTGACCTGGGATTGCTTATTCAGAACTTGCAAAATAATATACAAATTTTATTTATCATGATTACTTTAATATTTATTTTTTATTTTGCATTATATTTTATTCTCAATCTACCCTGAAAAATGTATACTTTCAATAAATGCATATTAATACAATTCTAAACATCCCTTGGTAACAGAACATATCAGTCGATGTCGTATGAGCTAGCGTTTGCTTTCCTTAAATCCCCCGGATTGAAGTCGAGCACGGAATAAAGTAAGGTTGAATACATGAAGTTAGTAAATAATTCTTGTTTTTACATTTAGAGGCAGTAGCTTGTAAATACGTCATGTTTTTCGAGGTGATCTGACATATTTACAAGTTTCACTATATTACCTTCTTATTGTTTCAATAATTCTGAAAATCTTACCAGGGTAAGGAAAATATATATATATAGGGAAAATATTTCAAAGTTTTTCCGGATTCCTAAAAGTTTTTTATGGTCATTTAAATTTAAAAAAAAATCATTTGAAGTAATCAAACCTGCACTGCAAATTAAAGCACTCGAAGTCGAACTGTTTTGAATTTAACACTTCTTAAATTGAAGCTTATACAATTTTCAACTCAAAAATGTGTGATCTAAAGCAGGGTTGTTATTCCGGAACGAAAACTGGACCGGTCCGTATCTGGATCCAGTTCTTTTTAGGGAAGGTTCCGTGCTCGTTCCGGAACGAAAAATAAAAATTTGAGGTCGAAATTCTAAAATTAAAAAAAGCGACCAAAATTTTGGAAAATGTAATTGAATTGGTTGATTTCCATAAAAGTCATGTATCGGTTTTCCGACTATCAAAATACGGATTTTAGGGTCAAATGCCGGAATTCCAACATATTACTCAAATTTTGACGATTTTGTTAAAATTGTAGATTTCTATTAAAGTGATAACCAGGGGGTTTCCAAGTCACATGAAACGAATTCAGGGCCAAAATAAAAAAATTACCAAAGGCTCCAATTCTGAAAATTTTATTCTATCGGTACATCTCCAAATTTCCGTGGAAGATGCTAGATTTACATGACTGTGAAAAGTGGTTTTTCAAGTAGCGGTCTGATTTTTTTTTTCAAATATAGTATTTAATCTGATAATAATAATAATAAAAATAATACCATTTAATATATCAGGTTTGAGGCGTACTCTTAAGTCATATAGAATGAATCTAAACGCTGAAAACGGTGCGAATGCACGGTACAAGCTATACTTTGTACAATTGATGAAAAGTCTCTTTATCGCGATTCGACAGCTCCAAGATGTTTCCATAATGTGAAGATCGTTTTCCTAGCGTAGAAAATTTGAATGTCGACCTGCTCCACAGGCATCTCAAGTCGAATGTTCGTTTATCGATATGATGAAAAATGGTTTGCATGACTCGGGCTGAGGCAACGATTTCACTCCTGTGATATCTGCCCTCGCTTCGGTCAGGCAGCTAACTTCACGCTCGTAAAATCGTTGCCTTTCGACCCTTGTCACGCAATATACTATTACATAATACGCGCATCGAACATTCAACTTTCACGGCCTCTTGAGCGAAGAGAAAATGGCCGATTCTTGCCAAGTCGAATAGAAATCAGCTGGCGGGGTGTAAGTAGAAGATGCAAAAGTAAATGAGTTGATCGATCGAAAGAAAGCGATTGTTGAATGTCTTTGCGTTGGCGCGTCTGAATGAAAGTGATGTGATTATGCGCGCGCATTTGTCTCGTGTGTCTCTGTCAGCTTCACTGCAGCAGCGCCGCACATAACGTCGTTTTTTTTCTTCTTCTGGCCCTCTATATATGGCTCCTTTCTTACTAGTTTTTGCATTTAAATCTCTTCCGTTTAAAAAGTTTCCATTTCCCTTGCCCTCGATTTCTTCCTCCAGTCTAGCTGTCATAACTTTAATCTTCTACTTGCTCTCTCGTTTTCTAGTTGAATTTTGCTGCCCAGATCCTTTGCTGCGCCTTCTATTCATATTCTATCTCTCGTTGTGGAAAATTGGCATACCCATTTGAAACATTTGATTAACAATTACCTGAATCTCGTTCAATCTTTCTCCTCAATCCATGTTTCTGTTAATCCGATATAATCTGAAGCTTCAAAAAATTTTCGGCAGTTCTTATATTTTTTCTTGAAAGTTGCTGCATTCGACAAAAAATGCTTTTCATCCCCTGGATTCCGCTCCCTAATTTTTCCTTTTGCCCAAGGTCGTTGGAATTACTCAAAATTAAAACCTTTCCTTATGCTGCTCTTCTCCAAGTCCCTCGATTTTATCAAAACTTAGTGAACCCTCTGTTTTTGGTATCCTATTTTTACTTCCTTTAACGGAAAAAGTTATAGCTCATATAGAAAAATACTAACAAAGTAAATCAATGAAAACAAAATATTTTTGAAAAATGTAATTTTGGTTTTTGAAACAGTTAACTGTATCTTCAATTCATGGATTTTTATATCTTTAAATTAGCTTTGTGACTTCGGGAGTTTCAATTGTCATACGAAATGCAAACATCACGTGGCATTTTTTAGGTAATTATACAAAAACTGGTAATAAGTTATATAACTTCGCATCCAAGTTTTGGAAAAGTATACAAATTTGAAAAAAAGTTATGATATTAATCACACTTATTTTTGTCTCAATTAGGTCAGTCTACACTTTATAATTGTAATTGAAACTGTGAAATCAATTATAAATTTCAAACCTCTGTCAACATTATTCCTGTAGAATTAGCACTATATTCAGGCTTCCAGCATTTTAATTTTGGCTATATAATATATTTGCTTCAAGAATTTAAAAATATATTGCTGTAAATCCCTATTTTAAAGATTTTGCCAATATCATTGGTTTTTTTTAAATGATATTATGGCTACATGTTACAATTTTCTTTGTATCCACCTTGGTTCTCTGGTGAAAGCATGATCTGTACTAATCTTCCTACCGCTTAATACCTTCTTTCTTTTTATAATCAATTGCTTTTCTTCACAGCAACATATTCTTGCTATAGTAGTTTCCTTCTCCACAATATCTACAGTTGTGGCCCAGATTATTTCCACGTTCGCATCTAATTCTTTTTCAAAGAACGCCATCGCTTTTTTTTTGTTGTTGTCAGTACCTTCTATTAATAGGCCTCTTATCACTAAACTGTTTTTCCTCTCTCCTAAACTTCAAATGCTTTTTTTATTTCCAAAAATTCTATTTTATTTCTATATTCCAAAAACAAAATATTATTTTGAAAGACATACAAGCAATTAAGAAATTACTTCTCAAAATTATATATTTGTTTATTCCTTTTCTAAACTAGGGCGCGCGACTGTTGGTTCTCGCGTTTCGCGCTCGATAATGTATTTACGTCGCGCTACGTGCTCGGTCTTTTTACTTTCCCCAAATTTGTGTACATACCTTTGAAAACAAAAGATCAAAGTATCGACAACTGTAATTTGGTGATTGTGAATTCTCTTTTGTTAAAGCTTCTTCGGCTTTAAAGAACACATATTTTCATCACGTATCTTATGCTTCCCACTCGATTTTGTCCAAAACGCGAACGTACATCAGGTTCAACTCTATTATATCAAATGTATGTTATATTTATTTATGTACCTCGTTCTGGGGCTGCTTATTCAGATATTGCAAAATAAAGTACAAATTTTATTTTTAATGATGACTTTAATATTTGTTTCTTATTTTGCCTTAAATATTATTCTCAGCTACCCTAAAAAATGTACCATTTCAATAAATTTATATTATTAAAATTCATAATATGCATTGGTATTCAATATACGTATTTTAATTGTCTTGTTTTTATAATTTAAAAAACTACGCATGCTATAAAAAAATTCGTTATCAAACATATTATTATTTCTTCATTTTCAATGTTATTTTATACGATTCAAACTAAAAATACGCATCCTAGTTCGAAGTGGTTCTAAGAAAATTCGTAGATATAATTTAGGCGAAAAATTTTGTTTAATAAAAGGTTATTGTAGCTTGTGTCCCTTTTCCAAAATTTTAATTTTTTTATTTTTAATATATTTTTATAGCAAAAGTTTATAACAAATTTGTAGATCTTTTATGTCAAACCACTTTTGTCGTTTTATTTTTTTCCGTCACTTGTGTCGTTATCCCAAAAAATTTATTTTTTATTTTCAATCTTATTCTTTACGATAGAAAGAAAATCTACTCGTCCTTTCTAAAAATTATTTTAAAAAAATTTTATTTTATTTTTAATGTTTTCTTTTACGATGAGAGCAAAAGCTACGCGTCCTATCAAAAAATTATTGATGAAAAATCGGTAGCTCTTTTTTGGATGAGCAACATTTGTCTACTCATTCTTTTCATACCTTGTGTCGTTTATCCAAAAATTTAATTTTTCAATTAAATTTTTTTTTTTAGGATTAAGACAAGAACCACGCATTCTATAAAGAAATAATTAATAACAAATTCATATTTTATTTATATTTAATTTTTTGGCTGTACAACTTTTGTTCATTAATTGTTTTCGTACCTTGCGTCGTTTTTCCAAAAATTTAATTTTTTTATTTTAAATTTTATTTTTCACGATTAAAACAAAAACTACTCATCCTCTCAAAAAATGATGAGTGATAAATTTGTAGCTATTTTTTGTGTCAACAAGTGCTGTCTAATGATTTTTTTTCGTAGCTTGTGTTTTTTGTCAAAAAATTTAATTTTCTTATTGCCAATGTTGTTTTTTACGAATAAAACAAAAACTACGTATTCTATAAAAAAGTGATTTATAACCAATTTTTAGTTCTTTTTTGAGAGACCAATTTTTGTCTGTTCATCTTTTTTCGTATCTTGCATGATTTGACCGCAAAATGAAATTTTTTATTCTTAATTATTTGTCATGCGATAAAAATTTGAATTTTCGATTTTTCAAGAAAAATAAAAAAGTTGTTATGATAATCTTATGGGGCTTTCAAAAATCAACGTTTTTCTTTTCTTGAATTTTTTTCATATCCTGCGTTATTAAAAGTGCTTACAATTTTCAGTTTCGTTTGAATTTTAAAATTTTGTAAATTCTATAACTCTAATAATGTTCTTTTTATCGAAAAAAGTCATAGGTATAAATTGTTTGGCTTACTGAGTTCTACGACTAGCCGTAAATGAAAATTTCAAATCTTAAAAAAAAGTCTCAAAAATTTTGAAAATGCTCTAACTTTTTGAATTTTTTCCAAAATAGTTTGCTAACGAACTCTCATTTCTGTTTACACTTTTATAAAGTGTGCCAAAGCGCAATACAATCTGATTATTCTGTCGAAAATCATCGTGTTCACAGACGAGAATAACAATGACAACATACATACAGACCGGCACTGACGTAAAAGCTATTTTTTCCGACTCAGGGGGCCTCAAAAAATCGAAATTTGATAGAATTCGTAAAAGTCATTTTTCCCATAAAAGCAATACCATCTCATTGATGAGAATGTAAAAATGCACACCGATGTGTGTAAAATAATTGAGAGAAGAGTAAATCATGCGAAATAATATTTGTTTTCAATTTTTAAAAATTAAAAGCAAGAAACAAAAATGGATACAAACTTAGCAGTGAACAATGTTTGAGAAAAGTAGAAACACGAAAATGATTGTGACATGTTCAAATTCAAAAGTGAAATACGACTGTTCAGAGTTGAAGGTAAACCGTAGATTGAAATTAATTTTATGCCAGACATAACATTGCGATACTGCTAATATTGTAAAATATATATTTTTTTAATAGCCTTAATCATTCAAGAATTTTGAGTTTAACTATTCCCGAATCTATATTAGTTTCAAATTCAAATATTAAAAATATAAGCAAAATTAATCTATGAAATCCTTCCAAATTGCAAAATTTGGTATTGAAAGACTTTTGATAGTCAGTTTTATATTTAATAAGTTTAGATTTAAATAGTCTAAATCGCTTAGTATCAATTTTAGTCAATTTCAATTTTATGAACTGTGTTTTTCCAATTTCAAACGCAGATAATTGTCTGGTTTCTTAAATTCTTTGAAATTTTAGAACATCCAATTAAAAGACTAAATAGGGTAACATTTATCGTATTTAACTTATATTATTTAAATTGTACTATCATTGTTGCGCAAAACGATATATACACAACTTATGCAAAATAATATGATACCCGGCCTGACGTGAATTTGTACGCCACTATAGTAACTATTACACTTTTTTGTTGAGAATGCACCTTTTTTAGGTTGAAAACTCAACTATCTTGTTGAAAATTTAATTATTTTGTTGAAAATTCAAGTATTTTTAAAAAAGTCATCTTTTGTAGTAGAAAAGTAATTTTTTATTTAAAATAAATAAATAATTTTGTAAATTTTAAATTTGTATCTGAAATATTGTTTTATTTCGTTTGTAAAATATCCTACGTTGAAAATGTTACGAGATTAAAGTGCTGGTTTGTGAATATTAATGGTCAGGGAAAATGAAAAATTGGTACAGGAAAAATCAGGAAATTTTGAAACTCAATTTTTCGGCTACCCTGCCTAATTCTACCACCAATAACTAGAAAAACAGCAAAATGCAATCCATCTTTACGTCTTTCCCACAAGGTGTTAGACATGAAGTATAAGTATAACTTCAAATTTAATTAACAACGGACATTTTGCTATATATGAAAATCACCGGTCAAACATGAAATCTTTCAAATCCCATACAATTTTACGTGAACCTATATTATATCATTATAAAATGCACTCACTCCGTTGACATTTTATCATTTAAAAAACTAAATAAAATGGTTCACTACTGAACAATAGAAAGATTAATTAATGAACAATAAAAACCTTATCCTAACTAGATTGGGGCTAAATTAGTCCTAAAGCTATAAATTGCTTAATTTATTGTCTTTAAAATATATACCTATACATCTTTCGCAAATATTCATTATATACGTATAAATATTTATATGTATAAGTCTTTACACAGAGAAAAATGTGCGCCCAAAAAGGATCTAAAAATTGGTTACTAATTACTTTTAGATAGGACGCGTGGTTTTTGTTTTAATCATTAGAAAACAACATTAAAAATAAAAAAATTTAATTTTTGGGCAAACGACACAGGCTACGAAAAAAATAAATAGACAAGAGTTGTTAAACCAAAACATAGCTACAAATTTTTTATCAGTCGTTTTTTAATAGGATGCGTAGTTTTTGTTTTAATTATTTTTGAAAAAAAAAATAGCATAAAAATTAAAAAAAAATTAAATTTCTGGAAAAGTCACGAGTACAACTCTTTTTCAAATTGTTTCAGAAACCACAGTAATATATGCAAAAAGTCGGAAATTAACAAAATGGCTTCCGTTTTTCCTGAAAATGAAAATTTTTAGTTTTTTTCTCAAAAAATATGGGCGAAAAGAAAAAAGGCCAAAATTTAAATTTGTATACGTGAATAGTTCAACGAGAATTACTAGATAGTTCTATAATAACTAACTAGTAATATATTCCTTGAAAGCCTCTAAATTCCATGGATACCGAACACAGACTCTTGAAATACGTTTCAACACCTAACCTTCTCGAAAAATCTATGAAATCACATAAAATATTTTTAAATTTCTTAAAAGCTATTCAAATTTCTCGACATCCCTTAAATCCTTTATATTGTTCGCAAATCTTTTGAAATTTCGTTAAATCATTTCAAATCCTGTAAAATTATCGAAAGTCCCTTAAATATCTTAAAATTTGTTAAAATACCTTTAAATCCTCCGATATCTTTTGAATTTCTATGAAATCCCTTGAAATCTTCGAAATCCCATTAAATCCCCTGACATCCTCAAATACATGTAAGAATACGTTGATATCTCTAGAAATAAAATTTCGTAACTTCTTTGAAATTTTCGAAATTTCTCAAAATCTCGAAAAATCTGATTAAACTCCTTGAAGTTCCTTAAAATCCTGTAAAATCCTTTGAAAAATTAAGATTTGCTCTAAAATTGTACCAGATAATATCTTCAAACTCTTGAAATCTTTTCAAATCATTTGAAATTTGCTAAGCCCCTCGTATTCCTTTGGATTCGTTTGTAATTTCAAAAATTGAAAAATTTGAAGTTTTTTAGAAAAACTGTTGCCATTTCATCATTTTTCAAATTTGTTAATATTTTCTTCAGATCATTTGATAGATGGTGGAGTCCAAGTCATCTGAGCATACAAAAATTCGTGTCGCGATGGGATTAAGCCATAATTCAGGATATATGATTGGTTGATTGTGAAAAAATAAAATAAAAATTTAAAAGAAAATTTTGTTCCGAAAATTTGGTGAAAAAAAATGAAAAACGGGCTTCCCAAAAAACGTCATTTTTTATTTTTTTTTATTTTTTCGTCAAACAGAGAGGTATAAGTGTGGTCTACTAGTCCTAAAGTTATTGGAGTGGGTTTGTCACTTGTTTTTGAGAAAAAAGTTCAAACGTCCGGTCTTTTATGGCGCGGCGCGGCGTGGCTCAGTAGGGTAAATTAAAGTGTCTGTGGACAAATTAATTGACAAACCACAATTATTTTAATCATGTTTGAATTTTTTTATAAATGAACATTTAAAAAATGCTGCATACATTGTTTACATCCGATTTCCTAAAAAAAGTTTTGAATACTTTTTTATTTCATAAACAAAATAACAACCAAAATTGTTTACTTTTGAAGAGTACCGTTCGTTATGAAATGTTTAGATTCATACAAAAAGATTTAGGATCAATGACACAACTACTGAAAAATATTTTTCAGTAGAATTTTAGAAGATTAAACATTTCTTGAATTTGTTATAAGCATATAAATGGACGAAAATAATTTCGTGGGGATTAGCAATGTTTGGTCACTTAATTTCAACTAAATTTTTACAATACATAGACAAAAGGGACTTGTGAGTTAGATTCATGAAAACTACGTGTCATTGATTCCAGATATTTTTGAATGAATCTGAATATCTTATAACGAACGGTATTCTTTGAAAGTCAACAATTTTTGTTGTTGCCATCTTGTTTATAAAAATAAAAAAGTATTAAAAACCTATTTTCAAAAAATCGGATGTAAACGATGAATGCAGAATTTTATGAATTTTCATGTATGGAAAAATGTCAATTATTATGAAAATAATTTTGGTCTGAAAATTATTTTGTTCACAAACACTTTTATTTACCCTACGGAGCCGCATCGTGCCATAAAGACCTAAGGTGTACATTTTTTTCTCAAAAACCAGTGGCGAACCCACTTCAATAATTTGAGAACTTGTAGACCACACTTATACCTTCCTGTGACGAAAAAATAAAAAAGACAAAAAAAAGCATTTTTTGGGAAACGCGTTTTTTATTTTTATTTCTTCTCATTAAATTTTCGGGCAAAAATTCTTTTTAATTTTTCCATTTTGAAATGTATCTTAAAACAAGTGAATTCAGACGTCTAAGAGTTAAATCGGTCAATATGAACCCCAGATACGTCATTTAAAAAGAAAAGTTGTGCAAAAACTCAAAGTCCCATATCTCAGCCATTTTTCGAATTTTCGAAAAATATTTGGTGGGACTTTTTTTTACCACTAAGCACTCATATATCCTGATTTACAGCCAAATCTCATTCCGCCACAAAAATTCCCGTGATCAGTTGACGTGGACTCCGCCTACCGTAAAAATGCATTTCCACTAGGAAAGTTTTTTTATATATTGAAATAGCATCTACATTAGGGTGATTAAAAAAAACACGATTTTTTAATTTTGATGAGTGCCGGACTGAAAAACTTTCCACATGCTCTGAGGAAAAAAAATGATTTTAAGAAAAAGCAAATCAATTGATTTTTAGATGGTGCAAAAGGCAATTGTTTAAATAATTTCCTGGGAATGCAAAAAGTTGGTTTTCATAAAATACTGTATAACTTCTCTAATTCTGAATATAATTCAACGATATTCCACATAAAAATGAAAGGTGAATGAACATTTTAGCCGTTAGTTAATAATTATAATTGAAATCATGCATAAAATTCAACAAATGAACACTTACTTATCAGACATTTCCATGATGTTTTCTCCTTCTTTGAATTACAGAAATGAATTGTTTAATACAATATTTGTGTAATTTAAACAAAAGGAGACTTTTTTTCTTTAAATAAACTACCGGCTAAAATTGAAGAAATAACTGATTCAATCTCATTACTTTAAACCAAGGAAATTATCTGTTGAAGTCAAATAAAAGCTTTTTTTAATGTACTCTTTTTCCACTAACTACTAATAAAATTCTAATAGTGCAACAAGAGAGAGGATAGACACTAAAAATGAGTATAAAATTGATAATTCGATAGTGGGAGAATACTAATTGCTTTGTAAGAATATATGAATTTGTTTAGCTCTTTGATATATTATTTTAAAAAAGATTACAGGAAACGTAATAAATAGAAAAATTCAACAAAAGCACGCGATTGTGTGACTGTTTCATCTTTGTTGAAACAACGAGAAGGCAATATTGTGAAACGTGTAAAAAGGCTGCATCACCTCCACTAGCATAAGTTAACAAATTATTCCTTCAGAACGGAAAACAAGAATGATTTACACACTTAATGCATTTCACCCTAATTGATTTCCGTTAAAAAAGGTAAAATTAAGGTGATATAAAATGTAGTTATGATTTCATAGAAACATTTAAGTCTTTTATTCCGTTTTATATAGAAATAAACAATCGACACGAAAATTTCACTAATTGATTAGTAAAGGCAATCACTAAAGAATCATTCAATATTTTTATAAGTTGACTTTCGTAAAATAAACTTGTGATTTTTCGCTTTTCTATGAAAAAATAATACTATTTTATTATTCAAACAGTAAGCTAAGGTTAAACAATCGACCTTTCCACACTATGAAATTTTTATTTCAACACTTTTTTGTTTAGTCATCATTTTCTCAAAAGGATAAATATATTCATAATAAGCTGTTTTTCTAATGGTGCGTAGGTGAAATCACATTTGAGCTTTTAAAGCATCTAGAATTATTGATACGGATACTGAATAAACTTAGAAAAAAGATTCTTTGATTCTATGAAATTTTTGTTTAATCAAAGAAAAATATTCATTGGCTCTGAGTAAAAGAAATGTTTTTTTTGACTCTAATTTTTTTTTTGATCCAAAGAAATGTTTTTTGTTGAAAAATTAAAATTTGTCTTCGATCTAAAAAGGTTTTCTTCAATTTGAGGTTATTGTTCGTTAAACAAAAAAGATTACCTTAAAGAAACGGTTTCTTTAATTCAAGAGAAATATTTTTCTGCGTGGGAATGAGCAGATAACGCGTATTAAAGAGTAGTATTTGGATCAAACTGGGTTGATCTATTTGCATCTTCACTATTTCCATTGACTATTTCTAGAAAAAAAACTTTTAAGCTTTTCCTTCTTTAGCGGTAACTTTCAAAAAAAAAATTAATATATCTCAAGTGTCTCTAAATCTTCAAATGTAGTGAATGTTTTAAAAAAATCTCTGTGATAGCTATAAATATTTTTTAACCTATTTTCAAACTATACAGTTTTACACAGTGCGTCCAAGATAAGATATCTCACTTCTTTTATGATGCCTGTTCTTTATGATTTCAGTGTCATGCACTTGAAATACTTTTTCATTGTTTCTTTACATTTAAGAACTTTTTTAAAATCTTAAGCGTGAAATATAATAAAAAAGCGTGAAATATAATAAAAGTTCCCATATATTTATTGTAAACGTTCTTAATTTGTATTTTTTCAATTCAAAAGAATCCTAGTTTTATATTATTTCAAATCGAATTGCTTAATTTAAAATGTATTGCTTAATTTCGGAATTTAAGGTGAGTTTTCTTTTTTGAAAAAAAGGGTTTTGGGTTCAGTGTAAGTAATATTACACACTTATAGAGAACATTTGTACATTTCCTGATGATAAAGTTGCACAAAGTTTGGGAATTTTTTTGAAAGATGGCTTGCAATGGTACAGTTCAATAATAACTTAATAAATGTGAAAAAAAACTTTCATATTTCAGACTTCGCACTCATTTACTTATATCCCACTCTTCCCTTTTTTTAAAAAGAATTCTTTTTCGCCCTGTTTTCAAGGAAGTTCCCTTGTCCCCCTTTTTCTTGTTTTTTTGCTCAAATGTGAACTGAATTAATAGAACCCATTAAGAAAACCCAAATATTTTTGGTTAAAAAATCTACTATGTTATATTTTTGCTTCAGAATTCAGCTTTTTTTCTATTTGGTTAAAAATTAATTAATTTTGGGTAAATGTTTGACTGTTATCATGTTTTTGGAGGTGATGGGCCATACTTTCATATAGTTCATATACTTTTGATTAAAAAAACGAATTAAAGGCTAAAAAATTATCTTGCTTACAAAAAGTATTTTTCATTTATTGATAAATAGGCTCTAAATTTTATGAATCACAAAAAATGTTTGAAATTATCAGACTTAGAATAGGCAAATTTGGAATTTCATCAAGATCAGTGGTCTGAATTGAAAACAATTCAAAAATATTATCAAAATTCATTGAATTCATTAACTTTGGAGTAAATTTATTAAAAAAATCAAAAGAATTGAAAAAAAATTGACAAAATTAATAGGAATCTAAGATAAATTTAAACGAATTTAACGTAAATTAAAAAAGATTCCAGAGACAACATTTTTAAGATCCAAACAAATTATATTAAATTAAAAGTCTTTGGTTCAAAGAAATCGGTTTTTGTTGCAATGAGAATTTTTGCATGTTAAATGTATTTTTTTTAACTTTGTTTGAACTTTAAATATCAGTAACTACATAACATATATTTCTCAGTGCAAAAGGACCATAAAATAACAAGCTTCTTATTACAAGAATAATAATTTGAAAAAACTACTATGCACAATTTCAAAGAAAAAAAAACTTGCAACAAGAAATTTAAAAAAAAAGATTATTATTTTGAATATGAACAATAATTTTTAAAAATGTATTAAACATTTGAAAAATTGTTCTTTTATCAAAATATTTAATTACTATATATTAAATAAGTGTAAGATATTCATAAGAAACCATTTCTTTAATTGTTCGAATTGAACAATACAATTTTCTAGTGTCGGATATTTTGTAATTTCGGAAATTTTATATTTCGAATATTTTCTTTTTCTGGAATTTTACAGTTCCGTAATTTTATTTTTCCGGATTTTTCAGTCATCCCATAAAATTATTAATTAATTAATAAAATTAAAAATATTCCTGAAAAAAGAAAATATACAAAATATAAAATTCAGGAAGTTAAGAAATTGCCGACAGTTTAAAATTCAAGAATAATAAAATACCTCAAAGTTCATGATAATACCGAATTTGAAAATTCCCGATAAAAGAAAATTCCGTTAAATAAAAAAAATAAAAATATAACAAATACATTTATTTGATAAACATATTTTTATTTTATGTATTATTTTATATTTTATTAATTATCCATTAAAAATAATTCAATGTAGAAACCATTTGTTCCGAATTCTCCTGATATAAGGTGATTCAGATTTGCTGATAAGAAATTTTCGTAAATAAACACCACATTTTAGAGAACAACATCATATCTTTAGAAAACGAAGGTGAAATTATTTCTTATGGCTTACTTTTATCTTTTCGTTATTTCTTATCCCTTCAAATTATTCGATAAATGTAATTAATATAATAATTTATAAAATAATGAATTAATTCATAATCATTATAATAATATTTATTATAACTGTTTGCATAATCTGGAATTTTTTGAAAATGTGCCGAAAAAAAAATGTTTTCTTTTTAACCAAAAAAGATCAAATTTCATCCAGAAATGAAATAGTTAAATTTTCAGTTAAAAACGAATTTTCGACTGACCAGCACTGGCATACAAGCGCTGGCCATATGCTGGTAGAACTCTGCCCACTTGCATGACGGCCAACCCGTTTCTTACGGAGTTACGCCAATCGTCGGTTCAATACCACGACTGGCTCCACGGCGAAGTTCATGTGTTCTAAAATGTCTAAAATCTATAAATACAACTGTTGCGAAAACAACTTTTTTCATGTTTTTTTTTCTTAGAACAAAATTCTAGGTTCATTCTTTATGTGAAATTGTAAATGTTCAGAAAAAATTACATTTCATGTCAATCTTAAACATTGTAAAATGGTCTAAAAGACCTAAAAACCAAACCTTACACGAAAGTTTAAAAAAATTGTCAAAGTTCACGATCAAATTTCTAAGTTCCGTCGTTAAAAATTTTAAATGCTCATAAAAAATTACATTTCCTGTCATTGTAAAAAGTTGTAAAGTAGTCTAAAACGTCAAAAAACGAAATATTACACGAAGAAAAATTGTAATCGATTTAAATTATTTATTTAAAAATTATTTTATTGATATTCCTGTTGACAGTTCGTATATTTTACATTTGCATATTGTCGTAAAATAATTAATATTTAATTAGAAAAACAGAGTTCAAAATTGGGTGTTTTTCACCTTTTTTGAGCTGTAGCTTATGAGGATGGCTTTTTCATCGAGTTTCAACTCGTAGGTTTAGCGCAATGGTTAAGACTCCCGACTGCTAGGCGATAGATTTAGATATAGATGTAGGTTCGATACCCCCTGGCGTTAGAAATTTCATTTGTAATATAATATTTAAAAATGTAATGTATGTATTCACTCTACACAGGACCATTAATATTCAAAGTCAAAATACTCGAAATCAATTAATATTTATTTGTTAAATACCTTTTTGTCATATCGTTAAAGTGTAGCAGTAGTGGGTGCTAAAATTAAACAAAATGTTTGAATGAAATTTCAATATTTGAAATTATAAATAATATTCGGACGATATGCAGTCGTATGATGATGAATGGATAAAGTAGATGCGTTCTAAAAACAATTCAATAATTTTTCACCATTTTTTAAATTAACTCCGGCATTTTCGTACGCCAGGAGTTTTCCAGTACAGCGCCGGTGGTGTGTCGTACCGCGGATGTACCGCACCAGTACTGGCTACCAGTAGCGCGATATTACTAGTTAGTACTGCACTGAGCGAAGAATTCCCGTGTAGTTCGGGTTTACACCCCAATAGTTCGGGTGGTTTATCTTTTTTTTTGTTTCACACGAAGGTTTGGTGCGCTTGCACTACTGAGACGTGCGATCACCCGAACCATTCGGGTGCTCAACCGAAACAGCAGCAACCGAAGTGGTGGGGAGCCCGCCCCAATACTTGGGGAGCTTGCACGAATGATTCAGGAGATTCGAGTCGTGAACCGCGTTGGATGTTGCGCGTTCGACGTTTGCGCATATTCGCTAATGGCCGCAGCTGATGAACATCAGGTTCTTCCCGAATGTCACTCTTTCTAGGTTATGTCGAATTTATTGTTCATCACTCATATTTATACTAACGGAGCATTCTAAGATTAGGTAAATCACATAATTGAAAACTCGATAATGTACATGTAGTGCTTTAGGACAGGGTTGAACTGTAATCATCAACGTGTAAGATTTTTAATTGATTCCAGTTATATAACGACCTTAATCATTCGTGCCACTAGCCGAATCATTCGTGCAAGCTCCCCAAATATTGGGGCGGGCCCCCCACCACTTCGGTTGCTGCTGTTTCGGTTGAGCACCCGAATGGTTCGGGTGATCGCACGTCTCAGTAGTGCAAGCGCACCAAACCTTCGTGTGAAACAAAAAAAAAGAGAAACCACCCGAACTATTGGGGTGTAAACCCGAACTACACGGGAATTCTTCGCTCAGTGTGGCACAGTACTGCGCCTATTGTGAATTTCCTATTGTGGCGGTACTGCGCCAGTATCGATATTCAGTACTGGGCCAGCACTGGCACCTGAGTACAGAATAGCGTTATAATCCCAGAGATATGCCAGTATAGGTACCAGCACTGCCTGCCAGTAACTCGCCAGTATACCGACATAAGAATTCAGCCAACAGTATTGAAGTTCAGTATAGAACTTGATTACCATTATGACTTTTACCAGTAGCACGCCAGTACCATCGGTATGTACTGCCCCAGTACTGCAGATCAGTACAGAACTTGAGTATCTTTAGGCCTTTCACCAGTACCGCGCCAGGAGCAACGGTATGTACTGGCCCAGTATTGTGAGTCAGTACAGAACTTAGTTATCATTAGGGGTTTCATCAGTACCACGCCAGTACCAACAGTATGCACTGGCTTAGTATTGCAAGTTAGTACATGCCTTCGTTATCACTTGGAGCCTGACCAGTACCTGTCCAGTAATAATCTGCAGTAGGGGCCAAGTAATGAACTTCAGTGCTGGCCCAGTACTGCAGGTCAGTACCTAGCCTTGTTTGCATTGTTATTTCACCCAGTACTAGGTCAGTACTAACAGATTGTACCGAACCAGTATCAACTGTAAGTACTAGCCCAGTCCCAATGGGAAATTCACAACGGGCGCAGTTCTGCGCCAGTACTGGCTAGTACTGGCGCGTGACTGGCAGCCAGTGCTGGTACCTGTACTGGCATATATCTGGGATGATAACGCTATTCTGTACTGGGATACCAGTGCTGGCCCAGTATGAATATCGATACTGGCGCAGTACTGCCACAATAGGAAATTCACAATAGGCGCAGTACTGGCAAACTCCTGGCGTACGAAAATGCCGGAGTTAATTTAAAAAATGATAAAAAATCATTGAATTGTTTTCAGGATGCATCTACTTTATCCATTCATCATCATACGACTGCATATCGTCCGAATATTATTTATAATTTCAAAAATTGAAATTTCATTCAAAAATTTTGTTTAATTTTAGCACCCACTACTGCTATACTCTAACGATATGACCCTGTGTAGAGTGAATACATAATTAAATTTTCAAATATTATATTACAAATAAAATTTCTAACGCTACGGGGTACCGAACCTACATCTATACCTAAATCTATCGCCTAGCAGTCGGGAGTCTTAACCATTGCGCTAAACCTACGATTTGAAACTCTATGAAGAAGCCATGCTCATAAGCTAAAGCTCAAAAAAGTTAAAACACCAAATTTTGAACTCTCTTTTTCTAATTAAATATTTATTATTATACGACGTTTAGTAAATGTAAAATAATCAAACTGTTAACAGGAATATCAATAAAATAATTTTTAAATAAATAATTTAAATCGTTTACAGATTTTCTTCGTGTAATATTTTGTTTTTTCGCGTCTTAGACTACTTTAAAACTTTCTACTACGACAGAAAAAGTATATTGTGCTACAAGTGCGGAAAGTAGGCAGTTCCACACGAGTGTGAAGTTTTCTGTACGGGCCAGAGGCGAGTCGAAGGGGAGTTGTAAGCGAGTCGTAGGCGAGCTGTAAACGAGCCGAAAACAAGCCGGAAACGACCCGAAGATGAGCCGATGGCAAGTACTGTAAACTTCACAAGAGTTGCAACTGTCTACTTTCAGCACCTGTTGCACACGATATTTGTTGTAACAAGGTTTTTGGAAAAAATCCGAAAATTTCCGGAAAATTGCTAAGTTTCTAACATTTCCTGAAATTTATGAAAAGTTGCTAAATCATCGAAAATTTCAGGTAATCAAAGCTTTTTGCAAAGATTCCAAAAATTTCCAGGAATTTATGGAAAATTGCTCAATTTTCGGTAATTTATGGAAAATTGATAAATTACCGGAAATTTCAGGTAGCCAAAGCTTTTTGGAAAAAATTAAAAAATTTCCAAAATTTCCGGAAATTTATGGAAAATTGTTAAATTTCCCAAATTTCCGGAAATTTATGGAAAATTGATAAATTACCGGAAATTTCAGGTATCCACAAATTTCTAATCTTTTCGGTAATTTATCGGCAATTGATGGTAATTTATCAGTCATTTATGGTAACTTATCACTTCGAGTTTGTCCGATCACTATTCACTACTCACAATCAGTCTCTCAAGCGTCAAATCATAATGAAGTGAAGTTATTATTCCGGCAGTCCTGGAAAGTAAATCTGAATCGAAATGCGCAAGCGCAACAGCAAGAAAAAGTAATCTGGCTGGAACTGCGCAAGCGCAGCAGCTAGAAAAAGTCTTTTTGTAACTGCTTTTTACCACGGCTTTGGAATTGATCACTTCCCGCACGCAATACATGCCTCGAAAAGCGAATATTTCGTGCGTGCATTACGAAAATGTAATTTTTTATGAACATTTAAAATTTTTTAAAGACGGAACTTAGAAATTTGATGGAGAACTTTGACAATTTTTTAATAACAAATTTTTTTAAACTTTCGTGTAAGGTTTGGGTTTTATGTGTTTTAAACCATTTTACAATGTTTAAGATTGCCATAAACTGTAATTTTTTGTGGACACATTTAGAACACTTGAACCATATTTTTAAACGTATTAAACATTTTTTATTAATATTTATACTGACGGCATAGTACTGCGCCGATCGTGTCGCCAGCCGTTAGCCAGTACTGGGCGAATTTAAGATTATCTGTACTGTACTGTGCCAGTAATGGTCCAACGCTTGACTGCCAGTCCTGGTTTTTCAGTACTGGTCCAGTACTTGTCTAGCATTGTAGACTGTACTACGTCTGTACGGGCTGACCAACTGTCGGATTGCCATTACAGGCGCAGTGCTGCGCGCGTTGTTAATGTGGGCGTAAAAAAAAATTTCCGAATGGGGTACTGGCCAAATACTGCAAGTCAGTACAGAACATTGTTATCATTAGCGGTTTTACCGGTACAATGCCAGTAGTCATGATAGTATTCTACCAGTACCGAACTACGCCCGGCGGTATTGGCGCGGTACCGCGCCGGTGGTAAATTTCCCTGAGTGGAGGAATGGTCAAGGAAGATGTATTTTTAACACCTGTACTATCAGGTTTACTTCTGAGAATGACGAGACCTTCGAAAACCCATGAGGTTGTCTGAAATTTTAGTTATGAATACAACTTCCTCGAGGAAGATGCTTTTCAAACACCTGGACTACCGGGCTTACTTCTTAAAATGACGAGACCTTCAAAAATCCATGAGGGTGTCTTGAATTTTATTTTTGAAAACATCTTCCTCGAGGAAGATGTATTTTGAGCACCTGAACTATTATTAACGCCAACAATCACTTTTTTATGATTTCAATAATTATTTCTCAACTCTAAATAAAAATCTGTGTTCATAATAACTTTAAAAAAAAACCGCTTCCTTTCGCCGTTTACTTTCGGAAACCCACTCTCGTCATGTTGTTTTGCATACTAATACTACTACGCCCTGAAGTTGTGCTCCTTAATTCTTATTGATCCTTTAAAGCGAATCATATTGAGTTGAAATCCTAGATCGAAATAGCTGCAACAATTTAATATCCAAAGTTTTAGTGTGCTGTGCCCCGTACGTGATGTTGCAAGATCTCGTTAATTTTAATATATCTATAACGTTCATTCATGATATCAGAAGCTGGAAAAAATACTTTACCTATTAAAACATTTTTTCATTTCTGTCTTTCAGTATATGCTGTAAATACTTCATTTTTGCCAAATACTTTTCCATGTGTTTCCACCAGAACTGTTTTTTCATCATTACTCTTTATGACATGTACTTTAAAACAGAAATTACATTCAAGCACTATTTTTCCAAACAACCAGAGCTAGCTGATGTAAAAAATAAATATAAAAATCCACAAACACGGGCCTTATTTATAATATCCAACCGTGCCCCACACCCCGCCACACAGTGGGGCAATACGTCAAAATTCGTTTCAAAACAGCCCAGGGGGAAATTTACCACCGGTGCGGTACCGCGCCAATACCGCCGGGCGGAGTGTGGTACTGGCGCGGTACTGGTGGAATACTGGCATGATTACTGGCTTTATACCGGCAAAACCCCTAATGATAACAATGTTCTGTACTGACTTGCAGTATTTGGCCAGTACTGGGCTAGTACACACAGTTGGTACTGGTTCGGTACCCTCTGTCAGTACTGACCTAGTACTGGCTGAACCAATAATGCAAATGAGGCTAGGTACTGACCTGCAGTACTGGGCCAGCACTAAAGTTCATTACTGGGCCAGTACTGCAGATTATTACTGAACAGGTACTGGCCAGACTCCAAGTGATAACGAAGGCATGTACTGACTTGCAATACTGGGCCACTGCATACCTATGGTACTGGCGTGGTACTGGTGAAACCCCTAATGATAACTAAGTTCTTTACTGTCTCACAATACTGAGCCAGTACATACCCTTGTTCTTGGCGCGGTACTGGTAAAAGGCCTAATGATAATTAATTTCTGTACTGATCTGCACCCACTACTATGACGAAAAGGTACTTAAAAAATAAATATTAATTGATTGCGAGTATTTTGACTTTGAATATTAATGATCCTGTGTAGAGTGAATACATATATTACATTTTTCAATATTATATTACAAATAAAATTTCTAACGCTACGGGGTATCGAACCTACATCTATACCTAAATCTATCGCCTAGCAGTCGGGAGTCTTAACCATTGCGCTAAACCTACGAGTTGAAACTAGATGAAAAGCCATCCTCATAAGCTACAGCTCAAAAAAGTTAAAACACCAAATTTTAAACTCTTTTTTCTAACTAAATATCTATTATTATACGACGATTAGTAAATGTAAAATATACGAACTGTTAACAGTAATATCTATAAAATAATATTTAAATAAATAATTGAAATCGATTACAATTTTTCTTCGTGTAATATTTCGTCTTTGGCGTTTTAGACTACTTGACAACTTTCTACAGTGACAGGAAATGTAATTTTTTATGAAAATTTTAAATTATTAAAGACGGAACTTAGAAATTTGATCGTGAACTTTGACAATTTTTTAATAGCAAATTTTTTCAAACTTTCGTGTAAGGTTTAGTTTTTAGGTGTTTTAGACCATTTTACATTATTTAAGATTGACATAAAATAGTAGCAGTTGTTTTCGCGACAGTTGTATTTACAGTTTTTAGACCTTTTAGAACACGTCAGCCATATTTTTAAACGTATTAAAATTTTTTTAAAAATATTTATACTGTCGGCATAGTACTGCGCCGGTCGTGGAGCCAGCCGTTAGCCAGTACTGGGCGGATGGCCGATTATCTGTACTGGTGACCAGTACTTGGCCAGTACTGCGACGGTGGTAAACTCCGGCGGAGTACGCAAAATTCCACCTGTGGCAATTGTCAGCGTTTTTTGAGCCCGTAAAGTGCCAGTATGGAACCGACGATTGGCGTAACTCCGTGAGAAAGGCGTTGGCTCTCATGCATTAGGCCAGAGTTCTGCCAGTATTGAACCGACGCTTGGCATACTGCGGGAAATAAGGGTTGACCGCTGCTTGCATGGTGAGCATTGCTTGTATTGCGCCAGTATGCAGGCGACACTTGGATCAACTTTGGCAAATAAAGGTTGGCCATTGTTAGCGTTTTTTACCGGGCCCGTAAAGTGCCAGTATTGAACCGACGATTGGCGTAAAGAAACGGGTTGGCCTGGGTTTCAGCCAGGACTATGCCCGTACTGGTCAGCCAGCTGTAGCTAGCCATTACAGGCGCAGTACTGCGCCCGTTGTTAGTAATGGCCTAAATCCAAAATTTCTTCATGGGACGTATCAGTACTGCGCGAGTAGTAAACCCAGTATAACGCCAAACGTTGGCGGAACTCTTGCGCCGGTATCCTGCCAGTAGTGACGGCCAGTACTGGGCTAGTTGTAAACCATTATGACGCCAACTGTTGGGGAAACTCTTGCGTCGGTATCCCGCCAGTAGTGACGGTCAGTACTGGGTTAGTTGTAAAGCAGTATGACGCCAACCGTTGGCGGAACTCTTGCGTCGGTATCCCGCCAGTAGTGACGGTCAGTACTGGGC
>CAKNYM010034228.1:0-39689 GCA_932195095.1 Andricus curvator
TTTGACCTTTTGGGGCAGTGTGAAGTTAGCCCCCCGAATTTTGTTTTACGGAAAAAAAGGGGAAGGAACAACAACCAAACGATGATATATGACTACCAAACCCTCTCTAATGACCACCAAACGTTTGACGACATAAAATTTTCAAATTTTTTATTTGGGGGGGCCAACTTCACACCGCTCTTTTTTGGTCCGCTGGGCCCAATACTTTGCGGTGGGAGAGGGGCGGCACAGAGAACAATACCGTAAAACCTTGCCGAAAAAAATGTGATGTTTCGCCAAACCTGAGTAGGCACATCCTGTGGATATCGTGTCGCTGAATCCGAATCCGAACTCAGAATTCCAAAATTAGCTGTTGTGCACTTCCTAACCTCAAAAAATTTGTTTTCGTGTTGATTTTTTGGTGATAGAAAACATGTTATCGAATTTTATACAAGCTTGTTCAGAAATTCTGACAGAGAATAAACATTTAGCGGCTGAAAGTACATAGAAATTGTCTATTTCCGTCCGCTTGACTAAATTTTTTGTGTCCAGGCATCGAATTATCAAATTACGACGCATTTTCTTCATAACCTCTAAAAACACCGAAAATGCAGGTATTTCAAGGTGGGAATCCGTTTACCCAGGGCACTCGAATGTATACCTGGGGTGCTATTCTCGAGACCACTCTAATATTTTAGCATGATAAAATGGCTGATTTTAGAATGGTTTGCCGAAATCGGTATTCTCGAGTATTATTAGTGTACTAATTCCGATTGGCATGCTAAAATTTTAGACCACTTTGCATGGAGTGGGTCTATACCACTCTAAACGAGAAACGGCATACTAAAAGCAGACGAAAAGTGATGCATAATTGTAAAAGTAACCTCAAAACGAAATACATACGACGTATTGACAAGTGACAGTTGTGAATATGAAACATAAACTAACCTCAAAATCAAATACATAAAAAAAACACGTATAGAACTGTGGAAATTGAAAAAATATAAATAAACCATCCAGAAGTTAATATGGCATTTCGTGATGTGATGAATGGTAGCTTTATAGAAATTTTTGATAAGATTTTGGATAAGAGTGAAAGAGACGGACAGATCTATTTGTCTCTTTTACTCTCTTGAGATTCTGCTTTACGCCGACCTTTTCTGCCAACACGGGACTGCACCTTGATGCTGAAAGGCATGAAGAAGGAAGAGCTCCGCTTCACATGCGCCATAATGCTTTTGACTTCTCGGACCTACCTTTTTGCGGCGTCTACGTACGTCAACGTTGAACGTAAACAGTATCACTTACTTCTGTAGTCAGCATTTCATTGGTCAATCCCCCGCTCCCACTCGAAAATTGATATCGGCAACGTCGCATTATAAACGGTACACCATTTTCGTTTAGAGCGGTCAAGAACCAATCTCGAGAATACCGAAATCGCTCGAAACATTTTAGTGCACCAAACAACCGCTCTAAAATTTTAGCATGCTAAAAATATTAGAGTGGTCTCGAGAATAGCACCCCTGGTGATGGTCGATGTTTCTTTGTCTCTCCATAGAAATAGTATAAGCGAAAACAAAAGCCTTTCGAAGTATGACATTATGGAATAACGTGGGAAAATCATACATTTCATTTGGAATACCTAACTCTTTTATCTTCAAAGGATCCGTGTAGTGGCCTTATTTTTCGTTTTTCTTTTTGTTTGACAGGAACAACCCTTTTCTGCAATAATTTAATAATAGATATTTACGCTATATGCTTAGCTACTCTCTCGATTGTCTTCTGCGATTTTTATTTGTTTCTTGCGATCCTCACTTGTTCTTCATATTCCTTTTAGTTGCATAGTCCTGTTGACTAACATTGTCTATGACACATGCTCAGTTAAGCTCTCGATTGTTTTCTGTGATACTCATTTATTTTCTGTGATCCTCATTTATCTCCTGCGATCTTCACTTGTTCTTGATATTCATTTTATTTGCATAATCCTGCAGACTAACATTGTCTACGCTAAAGGCTTATTCAAGAGTCATGGAAAAAGGTAGCAAGCTTTTTACGATGCAGGGCCTCAAAAACCCAGTATCGGCGACTGGTCAGGGTGGGAAAGTGGGCTCGCAGCCATCGTCATCAGGCAACCGCAGTTCTATTGTAGTGGGTATCTTGGCTAAAATAGGATCTAATGTTACAAGGAGAATTTCATCTCACATTTGTGATAAGATAGTTGACATCTTTTATTATGTTTGTAGTGGATACAAAATAGCCAAAAACCGCAGGAACATAAGTCAGAATATCAAAGATATGTATCGACAGCTCTTTGGTTTCGAAATTTCCAACCAAGATTGTAGTTGGGTTCCGAAGACAATATGTAGTTCTTGTCATTTAATGCTGCGGAGAGCAAAAAATGACAAGAAAAAATGAAAATGCGTGTGCCCTCTACATGGAAAAAACCGCTGACGCGCAAAGAGTGTTACTTCTGCATGACAAGCGTAAGTGGAACGAACAGCAGAAATAAATCGACTGTCTGCTACGCCAACGTTTCAAGTTTAACGAAACCAACATACGCATCTGAATTCGAGAAATCTGATAAAGTAAATGACGATCGAGCCATCAGTACAGAAAAGTCAGCTGGAAAAATACGAATTGAGACGGACAAAAATTTAATAAACGAATTTGAAACTGAAATTGGAAGTGAGACTGATAGTGATAGTGAGTCAAGTGATAATGATGTCTATAGTCCTCATAACGTTAAGGAAAAAATGTCGAAGGAAATTTCTCAGGAGGAAGTAAACGATCTTGTACGAGATTTGGGTTTGCCGAAAGATGGAGCAGAATATCTTGCAGCGTAGTTAAAACATAATGTTGCAGGAGCAGCTGCAGTGAGCGCTTCCTTTTATAGACAACGAGAAAAAGAATATCGAAAATATTTTTCTCAAGATGAAGAAAATTCATTTATCTATTGTCACGACATTAATGGATTGATCAATAAATCAAAATCTGGGTGTTACAAAGCTGATGAGTGGAGACTCTTTATAGATTCTTCAAAGAGAAGCTTGAAAGCTGTGTTATTACATAATACTAATGTATATGCCCCTATTTCTATCGCGCACTCGGTTAAGATGAAAGAAGATTACCCAACTCTTAAAACAGTACTCGAAAAAATCAAGTACTCGGAACACAACTGGAAAATTTGTGGGGATCTAAAAATAATTACAATATTATTGGGTCAACAAAAAGGAAACACAAAATACCCGTGCTTTCTTTGCGAATGGGATAGTAGAGATCGGAGAAGACATTACAAAAAAAAATCGTGGCTGACAAGGACATCTTTAGAACCTGGGTCTAAGAACGTCATGATGGAACCGTTAGTGGATGCTTCTAAAGTACTTCTCCCACCACTTCACATTAAATTAGGCCTCATAAAACAATGGGTAAAGGCTCTGAATAAAGAGGGTACATGCAACCTGTATCACGAAGAAAAGTTCCCAAGCGTCACCGAAGCGAAATTAAAGGAGGGAGTTTTTGATGGTCCTCAGATTCGTAAGATGTTGAGAGACGAGACTTTTATAACTAAAATGAATCAACATGAAAAAAATCATTGTTGAGTTTCAAGTGTGTGGTGGAGAATTTTCTTGGCAATCACAAAAGTGAAGATTACAAAGAAAGAGTTGCTGAACTGGTGAAAAATTACAAAAAACTCGGTTGATTAATGAATCTGAAATTGCATTTTTTAGATTCTCATATTGACTACTTCCCAGAAAATTTAGGTGATTTCAGTGAAGAACAAGGGGAAAGATTTCATCAGGACATAAAGACGATGGATCTTTTTGAATGCAAAAATAGCCAAAAAAACGATGTTTTTTGAGGTTAGAAAAAAATCTGAGGGTGATGGCGAAATTCTGACCTTGGATTCGGATTCAGCGACCCAAAATCCATAGGATGTGACTACTTTTGTCCGTCGCACAACCTACTTTTTTTTTGTGGGGCTGTGAAATTGAACTCCATTATCGAAAGTTAATTTTTTTTAAGGTTTACAATTTTAGTTCGAAATCCAACTATTTAGTTGTGAATTAACTTTTTTGTTGAAAATTAACATTTTCAGATAGAAAACTTTTTTTTTGTAGAGAATTTCTTATGGATGAAAATTTATCATTCTACATTAGAAGATCAGATATTTGGCTTACAGTTTAAACGTTTTTGTTGTAAATTTAATTATTTTGTTGAAAATTTGTTTTTTTGAGATTGAAAATTCATATTTCGTGTAGAATATTTAACTTTTCTGCTTGAAAATTCAACTGTCTTCTAAAAAATTGTGTTTGTCTTGACAAATAAACTAATCGGATCAACTGTTTTGTTGCAAAATTTGAATATTTTTGGAAAAATTCAACTATGTTCTTGAATTTGTCTTTTTCAATCGAAAACTCAACTGTTTGGTTGAAATATGCCTTTCTGGTCTGGAAATTAACTTTCTTCTTGAAAATTCAAGTGGCTTCGAAAAATTTTGTTTTTTTTGGCTTGAATTTTTATCTAGTTTGTTAAAAGTTCAACTATTTCATTCAAAAATCGTCCCTTTGGTTAAAAGTAGAACCGATTAGTTCCTAACGCAAATATTTAGCTGAAAACTAATTTTTCTAAATTCAAGATTCATCTTTCTTGGTAGAAAATCTTTTTTGGTTGCTTATGGATGGCAAACTAAAATTAGTAACGAAAATATAGTTTTTTCTCTATCGGTATTTTTTCTTATTTCCATAATTTTTATTTTGTAATTTATTCAGAATTTCAGCACTGTCCGCGAGAATAAATATTCCATCCTTAACTGTGACAATGAATTTTCACACTAAGGCCAAAGGAAAACTAACTTTGATTTTTTTATTCTACAAATGACTATGAATATAATTTCGATGTGGCTCACAGATGATACCCATTAGAAGATATTTCAAGGCATTTGAGAAAATAAAAGAATATTTAAATAAAATATCTGAAAAATGTTTTACATATTTTGATTGAATATAGATAAAACGATGAAATTTGTTATATTTGTTTCGAACTAAGACACTCTAAATTAATAAAAAAAAATGTTTATTGTACTGAAATATTATAAGCACATAATCTAAATAAAAAAGTTGAATTACAAACAGAACATGCTTCAAATATCTATATGTTTTTAAAAGCTGGATTCAAACTTATTATTAACGATTTTTATGTATAAATTTTACTTTTCATATATGTACAAATGAAAAATTCCAAAAGACCGCCAAATAGTATATTTTTCAATAAGATATATGTATAAATAATTGAAAAAGAAATATTTTTGGTCTGAAAATATGTTAAACGAGATCCAAGTGTTCTATCATTGTTTAAATATTACTCATTCACAGTCTATTCTAAGGAATTCTGCGATAGGAGGAAAATGTCAATAACAATTATTCGGTATACTTTAAAAAATGATAATCAAAAATTCAACTACTGAGTTAAACGTTGAACTACTTTGCTGAACATTAAATTTGTTAGTAAAAGTATTAAATATTACCTTTTTTATTGAGAATTCATTTTTATTGGTTGAAAATTCAACAGCCTGATTGAAATTTGTACTAATTTTTTCCAAATTAATTTTGTTTTGGTTGAGAATTCATAATTTGGGTTGAAAATTCACATTCTCAAGTTGACAGTTGAACTGTTTTGTGCAACACTTTATCTTCTGGCTTGAAAATTTAACAGTTTAGTTAAAAATAATTAGTTTTTGTTGAAAATGAACTTATTTGTTGAAAATTATCTTTTTTGTTGAAAAATTGTATTTTCGCGTTGAAAATTCAACTATTTTATAGATTTTTTGAAAACTGATGTATTTTGTTGAAAATTCGTCATTTTTGGAAGAACATTAATTTATCTGTTTGGTTAGACATAAATATTTTGTCATTTAAAATTGAACTACTCAGTTGAACTACTTCGTCAAAAAATTTTCTTTAGATTCACCTGTGGTTGAAAATTTAACTTTTTTGTTCAAATTTGTTTTTTTTTTTTGGTTAAAAATTAATTTTTTTATCTGAAAGTTAACCTATTCCATTTTTGGTTTGAAATTTATACTTTATAAGTTTGAAAATTCAAATATTTCATAGAAAATTCATGTATTTTGATGAAAATTAGTCTTTTGGGTTTAAAAATTATTCTTGTTTGTTCAAAATTCACCTTTTTAGTTCAGAATTCAACTATTTTGTTCTGGAATCCTATTTTTTGGTCAAACTCAAGTGGTTGAAAACATTTTTTTCTGAAAAAAATTATTTTCTTTAACTAAAAATTTGACGATTCTATTTTTAGTTAAAAATTCAACCATTTTTAAAAATTCACTTTTATTGGATGAAAATTAATTTATTTGGGTAAGGATTTCACTATGGTATTTACCTTAATTATTTTTGAAAGAATTGATTCCCTTATTATTCCCCTTTTTTTGGAAAAGCGCCCTGTTTCGTCTGTTTAAAGTGAATTTTGGTCAAGGTTACTGTATAATTCGACACTTTAGCTTGAAAGTTCAACTATTTACTTGTAAATGCAATTCTTTGTTTGGTATTTTTTTTGCAAGGATTAAAGTATTCTGTTGAAAAATCTACTTTTTGGTTGAGAATAAATCTTCAGAATTAAATTTGACTGATTTTTATTTTAAATTAAAATCTTTTCTTGTTAGAAATATCAACTACAAAATTTCTGTAGGGAATTAATGTTTTTCGCGAGAAAATTCACGTATTTGTTTGAAAGTTCAACTTCTTATTAGTAAATTAATTTTTTTGTTGAATATCCATCATTTTAGTTAAAAATGGAACAGTTTGGTCCAAATCAAATTTCGTCTTTGACTAAAAATTCTTTCTTGCTTGAAAGTTAAAATGCTTTATTGAAGAATCGTCTTCTTAGTTCAAAAATTAATCTGTTTCCGTAGAAATGTTATCTTTATTGGTTCAAATTTTAATTACTCAGTTAAAAATATATTTTTTATGTTAAAAACTTAACTTTTTTCTGAAACATTTTATTTTTTCTATAGAGGGTTCGTTCTTTTGTTTGATAATTAATTTTTTGTTTATTGAAAATTCAACTACACTAGACTTTTGATTTAAGCTTGGGTTGTTTCTGACCTTGGCTGAAATCGAAAGTAACCGAAACGTAAACATCAGGGCCGTGTCGTAATGTTGCGAAACGTGACGCAGTTACAGCTAGGCCGTTGGGGTACTGCGCTTTATCGCTATGCTGCTGTTTTGTCTAGAGTGACTGACCGCGGACGAGCTCCCATTTCGGCGCCGCGGCTCCTCTCAACCACAGGCGTCAATTTCTTTGAACTCATAAATCGAAAGTGCTTAAATCCAAAGTCTAGTGTTTTTGGATAGAAGTTCAGGTATTGTGTTAAAACTTCTTCACTCATGCTTAAAATTCAACTATTTGGTTTTGAATTCAACTCTTTGGTCTAAAATTATTTATTTTTAAATCAACTACTAAGTTCAAAAATCATATTTCTTGGTAGAAAATTATTCTGCCCGGGTTTGAATATCAACAGTTTTCTAAAAAATTCGATTTTATAGCTTGGAAATTCAGCTCTTAACCGTTTTTTATTGAATTGAATTCAATTAACCCGAATCGTCCCAAAAAAATTTTTTCTTCAAACAAAATCTGGAACGGGGAATACCCTCCGCAGCTCAAGGTTGCCAACTTGCACTAAACAGCAGCCTAAAATTATTTGGGTAACCTCCCTGAATAGCATACAACGGTTTTGCGCGAGATTTAAATGTGAAAGTCCAGGATAAGTCGTTTTTCATAAACCACTGCTCGCCGTACCATATATGAACCCGTGGGCGGATTCGGGTTAAAACCCGAATCCGCCCAGTAATTCTAAAAGGTACATACATTTTAAAATGTATAAAATTGATAAAGTAACCGAATTTTTGAAACTGTACTGGAAGGTGAAAGACTCAAAACTAAGCGAGATTTTCTCTTTTTTAATAATAATAATCTCGCGAAGTTTTAATTTTTCTTCGTTTAGTAGATTTTCAAAACTTTTGTTCTTTCATCAATTCAATACATTTTAAAACTTAGATATCTTTCAGAATTACCAGGCAAATATTGATTGACAAATTTTTTCCGGGTGTTAGTAGAAGGACAGAGACCAATGTCTATTAAGCGCTGTTTTCGATTTCGATAGTTTGTTCCAGCTGATAAGAATTTTCTATTGCTTTTACCACGTAGGCTACCCCACCCATTGGAATGTTTCGTCTTTGTAATAAAGTTTGCTGGTATATAGAGCGGTGGAAATAATCAAGATTTATCAGTTATCTTTCACGGATCTGATGAGAAGAATGAAGATCGTTCTGGGAACTCTGCTTCTTGCCTTCGCGGTGTTCATAAATTTTAGTGGTAAGTTTGCCGACTATAATACAAATTTTGGAAGGGGTTGGAGTGGTATTGTGTGACAGGAAGTGAATAATAGTGAATGAGGGGAGTGGTGGAGAAGGTTAGTGGGGAAGGATGGTTCAGGAGGGGATTGAGGGAAAGCAGTGTAAGGATGGAAGAGTGGGAAGGTTAGTGAAGAGGTTGAAAAGGTATGATGGGAAATAAAGGGAGGTATGGAGAATGATGGTGGGAAGGTGTAGAAAAGCAGGGGATGGTGAGAAAGTTGTCACGTTCTATACTTTGAAAAAAAATGTTGAAGGAAAAAAATGTTTTGTATGATTTAAAAAATTGAAATTATATTATTAGTTGTTTGTCATGGTGAAAAAAAAGTGAAAAAGTTAGGAAAATGAGAAGTGGAGAAGTGGAGTGAATAAGAGGGTAGGGATGTTAAAGTGATGTAGAGGTATAGTGGGAAGAATTGGTGTAATTAGGAAAGGAGGAAGGGGTGGAGAAGGATGGTGAGAAAGAAAGGAAAAGGAACAGAAAGAAGGGCATGGTGAAGAAGATGGGAAGGGGTAGCAAGGAAATGTGGATAGAGGGGGTTGCGAGGAAAGGAGGGGAAATTATGAACAGGGAGTGAAGGAAAGCGAAAGAGTAGTATAGCGGGCAAGGATGGAAATGGAGTGGAATGATAAGAAAGCATGGGAGTGATGGAGAAGGGTGGTGGATAGAGAGGGAAGGTAGGAAATAAGAGAATTAGCTAAAAGGGGATGAAGGGAAATGTGGCGAGGGGTGAGGGGAAGAGTGAGAGGGTCGGATGGGGAAGCTATGATGAGAAACTGTCCCTGTTTTCAAGAAATTGAAAATGCGGCGTATCCATTATTGGTTGAAAATTAATCCTTTTTATCTAGTTAACAATTTAATTATCAAATTTTTGTATGATGATTCATCTTTTTTGGTCCAAAATTCAACTACTTGTTTTAATGTTCAACTACTTTGTTAAATATTTATCTTATTGGTTGAAGATTAAACTATTTTGCTCGAAATTCCTTCTTTTTTTCAAAAAAATTTATTTTTTTAACTAAAAAATTAATCTTCTTGTTTGTAAATTGAACTGCTGGGTTGAAAGTTGAGCTAATTAATAATTTTTGGTTAATAACCAAAATCTAAAATTCAACTATTTGGTTTAAATGAACTTTTGTGTTGAAAATTTATATTTTGCGGTTAAAAACTCGTCTTTTTATCTTGAAAACTCAACTATTCTGTTGCAAATTTTTTGTTTCGGTTTGGAAATTCTACTGTTTTCGCAAAAAATGCAACTACTTGGTTGAATATTAACTTTCTGGTTGAAAATGCACATTTCCGGGTTGAAAATGCATATTAAGCTAAGGGAGAGAGGGACTAAGCCGACACTTGCTTTTTTAAAGAAAAATATAAACCGTGAGTCTGGTGTTCAAAAAATAAAGCATACGAATATTTGATGAAAACCGAAGAAGTCCAATTTTACATAAAACTAATACCTTCTAATTACAGGATGAGAATGTAAAAAATTTTGTTTGAGAACGTATTAGGTATTGTTGGATCAAGAACTTAGTTGGCTTTTCAGGAATGCTTCTCAAGAATTCAAAGGTTAAGTTCGTTAACCAGATATTTCCAACCAAAATAAAAAAATTAGAACATTTTCAAAATTAAAAAAAAAAAATGTTTTTTTTTTTTAATTTCAGAAATTTTGGTTGAATTTTCCTACATATGGGTGAAGCACTTGAAAATTATCCGCATCTCATTTTTAATTTTGATGAAACCTAAAAAAGTTATGTGCTTTTCAACATTTTCAAAATTTTGAAAAAATATACATCTTTGATAAATGAAGAAATATGAATCTAAATTTCCACTAGTTATGAAAATTTGTATCAATTTTTCATTGACAGTTTACAAGATAATAATTTGTTAATCAAACGATGCAGAAAGGTTCAATTGCACATTGTAAATAAACAAACGCACTTTTCTAAAAAAATTGTATTACGTGACTTAATACTAATGAGCAGATTATTTTCCAATACTTCCCGCTCAGGCATCACTTTTCCAGCAGCATGCGTTCAGCAGAACTGCTGTCAAAATATACCCATAAATTACCATAAATTTCCGTAAAGATTCTCAAAATATATTTACATAATCGAAATTTGGTAACTTCGTTTTTTTTTAATATCGACTGACTTTGGGATTACATTTGGCCTCTCTTTATTTTGGACCAATAGCAAATTTTTGGGCTTCGTTGAAAAAATTCTTCAATAAAAATCTCTATATTATATTTTACAGCTGGAAGTAATGAGCAGCCACCTGGAGGTTATGTACCAAGGCACCAGCAACGTGGAAGACGAAATGATCAACGTTAGTATATTATATTTTTTTTGAAATAACAAATAATTTCTGGGATTCAGAAAAAATACAAATTTTGTTTCTTAACCGCCAATAAATTTGTGGAAATTAATTATAATTGAGGCAAATTCTGAATCTATTTGAATCTTTATTCGCGTCAGGGCCGCCTTTACATAAGGGCTGTCTGGCCGCGGCCCGGGGCCCCCACAAAACACGACAAAATGCAGCTGCACTAATCTTGGAATAAGGGGAGTTTTAAGGGTCGCCGATTTTGAATTTTTGGGGTTCGTTAAAAAATTTTTTTAATATAAATCCTTATATTATATCTTACAGATGATGATATTCGAGTGCCACTGTTATCTCCAATATTGACACGGTCAGAACAAACCGACGACATTGCCTCAAGCTCTAGGAGTCCAACTTCAAGTTCTAGATGTCTACGTTAGTATATTATAATTTTTTTAAACTAACAAAAAAAATTCGGCATTCAGAAAAACATTTAAATTTTATTTCTTAACCGCCAATACATTTTTCTGGCTGAACGGCGTGCCCCTGGAGACCTTTGAAACAAGTTTCGAGTTTTAAATTGAAGCCTACATATTCTTACAGGAAAATTAATTGCGCATCTTTTTTCTATGGACAAAATTGTTGAAGCTTTCCCCGTTTTCACAATAAACCCGAAAAGCTCATTTCTCAAAAAATTAATTTCTTTTTAGAAATTTATGAAAATTTATGAAATTTGTGGGAATTGATTGAAATTTGTAGGAATTTATTGAAATTTGTAAAATTTTCGGAAAATTCTTGGATTTTGTCGAAATTTATGATAATATATAGAAATTTGTGGGAATCTATTCACCGGTAACTTTTAATAGTAGTTCTGCTAGACGCACACGCAGTAGGTTAGGCTATAATTTCTAAAATTCATAGAAATTTATCTATAAACTTTGTGGAAATTTGTTAAATTTGAGATTTTTATAGTAATTTACCAATAACTTTTGATAACTTCGATGATGTTCTGCTAGACGTTTGCAGGGTTGTTTTTAGAAATATAGTGCATGTCCAAAATTTGACATAGTCGCTTATTCTGGGTAGATTTAAAAGTTACTCGAAAAAAATCTTTAAAACAATACTGCATTCATCGTGACGTACCTTTCACAGAAGGAAAGCGAAGAGGTAAATAGGACACAGGAGAGGTATGTAAAGTGGACACTGGGGCTGGCAAGGAACACGCCTAATTATATTGTCAGGAGGGAGACGGGGAGAACGAGTGTAGGGATTCCAGCGGGGAGTCGGGCGTGTAAGTATGAAGAGAAATTTTTGGAAGAGGGGGGATGTAAGCTGGTTAGGGAGTGTTGGTGGGAGAAGGAGAACAGGAGAGGGGGTGGGAACATGGAGGTTGAAAGAGAAAGGTATTTTAGAACGAATGGACTGCAGATGGATGAAGTGAGAAGGATGCATGGAAGGAAGGAAGGTATATGAGTTGCTTAAGAAAAACAGCATGGAGAGAGAGAGAAGACAGCAGGGGAAGAGAGAATAAGAGAGACAAGGTTTAATGGAACTATGTGAGAGCGCAATATTTGTGTGAGAAAGGAGAGAAAGGAAGTCAGGAGCTTATAGCGAGGATGAGATGTGGGTGCATGGAGGGTTATAATAGGTTCTGGCTCGCTAGGGAAAAGAGGATGTGTGAACTATGTGGGAAGGGGGAGGCAAGAGTGGAGCATTGGTTGGAGGAGTGCGTAGAGGTGGAAAGGAGTGGGATAAGCTTGGAGGTACTGATGCATGAAAGGGGGGACAAAAGGGCAGTAGCATGGGCGAAGGGAGTCTTGGGTAAGATGGAGAAGAAGAGAAGGAAGGAGGAAGAGGAATGAAGAAGGAAAGATTGTAAATAGAGGAGGAAGTAAATATAAGTAAATGTAAATATTGTAAATAATAGATAAGTATTAGGGATTAGCCGCGGAGGCAGAGTTTGGTAATGCGAGGCAAAGCAAGAAAGCAGGGACATGCGTGCGAGGCGAAGCGAGGAAGGCAATGCGATAAGAGCGAGCGGCGTTAGAGATAAGGTGTGGAAGGATGTTAGTTTTAAGGGTTAGTTTTGAGAAAATTCTGTAAAAGAAGTGTAAGCAAATCAATTTTTTAAGGCCAGCAGGCTAACAAATAAACGTTTATCTCAGAAAAAACGGAAGTGAATTTTTGTTGCGGGCAATTTTCAAGTAGATGAGGTCTAATTTTTTGCATGGAAATAAAAGCAAGTTTCAATAGGGTTGACATGGTAATCATTTCCAAAATAAAACTTGGTACAAAAGCGTTCTCAAATTTGCATATGTTTGTCTGAAACTTGGAATGAGGGGAGTTTTTGTGTCGCAGACTTCACACTTAATATGAAATTTAAAAAATGTAGAATGTCGGATCCAATATGGTGGTAAAAGTTATTACATTTTTATATATTTTTCTGAAACTTGGTACAAAGGGGTTTTTAGTGTCTCTGATTTAGAATTTGGCGTCGAAAGTTGCAAATTCAAAATGACGGATCCAATATAGCGGGCAATTGTTTTGAAAAATTCTAAAACTGAGTACTACAAAGATATATACTAGATTAGAATACAAACATCTTAAAGATGTAGTAAGTGTATGAAGCTTTATCATATGCGTAATTTTGTTCTACCTGCGGGCCCCCGGCCCTGGAAACCCCAACGTAATTAATGGTCGCTCCCTAAGGAACGGATTCATGAATTTCCATGAAATAATAAGGCGCAAGATGAACATTTTATGAAATTTCTTCATGAATCTTTTTCGATTGACCTTTTCGCACTGTTAATTTTGATATAAAATTTCAGGAAACAAAAGTTGTTTTTAATAATTTTTGATTAAATTCAGAAATGAATTTATTGTCTGTTTGAAATTATTGCTATGTATGCATGAGCAAAAAGCTTATATTTTCAACCATATCAATGGACAATATGATATCAAAATATCATAATATTTTAGGAATACATAATGCAGTGTGTGTAGATTCTGAAAATATATTTACTTCATCAAAATTTGGCGCCTTGGTTATTATTAACTGAATTTGGAACGACATTTGAGCTATCATCAGTTTGGACGTATAGCAAATTTTTTGGATTCGTTAAAAAAATTCTTCAATAAAAATCCCTGTATTATATTTTACAGAAGTACTTACACCACGACCACGAAAATCCAACCCTTCAGCAGGCCTGTCAATGCGTAAGTCTATAATAATTTTTTGAACTGAGTAAAATTGCTGTGATTCAGAAAAAAATGCAAATCTTTGGCCCTTGAAGACCTTTGAAGGAAGCTTCGAATTTTAACTTAAAGAATACATATTCTTATAGGAAATTAATTTCGCATTTTTTCTCTGAATAAAATGTTTTAGCTTTTTCCGTTTTTAAAGTAAACCCGAAAACGCTGTTTTTACAAACAAAAAAAAACGTATTTCTGTAAATTTGCAAATTTATAAAAATTTGCGAAATTTGTGGAACTCTATGATAATTTGTGGCAAAACCGGTATTTGCTTTCTCAAGGATTTTCTGGCTTACCTTTGCATTCTTTTATTCCATTGGGAACTGGAGAAAAATTATAAAAATATACAATTTCATGATGACATGTAATTGGTAAGGAATCCAAATTATACTATTGGTCAATTTAATTAGTCATAGCTCTCTATGCGTATGTGTTACAGGAGAAGTATATAATCCAGGCATTATATATAATCCCCAGGAATGATATATAATGCCAGGTGCGAGGTAGGAGAAGTATATAATCTTTTATTATTATACCCTTAAGCCATTTCCCTTTCGTGGTAGGCGTGACTCGCTCGGTTGGAAAATAGTAGTGTTGGGAAGGGGGTATAGATTTTGTAGGTTGATCTAGGTTAAATTGGCTTATCATCGATAGGCGAACAATTTCCCTTCTTGGGAGGCTTTAGGATGCTGCAAAAGGACATGATTTTATATATTTGTTTGAAGGTGAAGGTAGCAGGGTGATCGTTTGTTCCACCAGCAAATCGAACTGCTCCAAAAAATATCTATATTAGGACAAAAGAAAACGCGTTGTAAAATAAAATCAATTTTAAATAACAATTTATTGCCCCGAAAAGATCTATAAACAATAACTAAAGTATTACTGGCAATTGCCAGTAATACCTCATATATATATTTTTTTGTAGAGTTGGTGACAATTCATTTACGTACTGAGTGTGGGACTCGACCTAAACACGGTAATACCCACTGAATTCACCTCCTCTTCCTGCCAAGCCAGGACTCCGGAATCGCTTTCGCATTACTTCAGAGCCCTAGGTTATTGTCCACTGAGCCGAACCTCGGCTTTCATTATTATTTGCCTGCTTGGCATTTTCCCATCTTTTACTCAACCAGGATGCACGCATCGTCCTCAGTAGTGTGGTGGTACCACACATCGGGCTCGTCGGCTTTCAGCATCCTGGTTGAATACATTTCGTTAGACAGCGCGTCCTTGAGGCTTCCTCGACGAGGTTGCTTCTCTGAACGCCCTACACGCGACAGGATACCCATCCCACCTTGAGGTGTCCCGTGCGAAGAAGTCTTGCCGCAAGTTCCTCCTTCATCTCGACGAAGGCCTTTAGATTACCTCTGAAGGCCTTCTTCGTCAAGCTAACTTTAATTTATATAACACAGCAGCCTCCACTTCTTCCGCCTCTGTAATCGTGTCGAGGTCCAATACCTCGACTTCCATGCGGGGAACGAGCTCGCGCACGTTTTGCCCATCACCGACCGCTTCTTTAATGGCCGCAGACAACTTGAATCTGCCGTCTGATGCAGGCCCCACTTCCACGAGGACCTCCCCGTTTCGGCATTGCCTGACACATTCCCCTGATTTTCACCCCAGGTGTGTCCGGCTTCACCTTTCGCTTGAGGTCTCTGAGGACCTCCGCGTAGCTCGAGCCTCCGGCCGGTCTTATGAGGACCGCTTCAGGTCGAGCTCGCCTTGTTGACTTGGCCTGCTTCCCGGTAGTAGTAGGCTTCTCCTCCTCGCTTTAGTGTCGAGGTCACCGCTGCCGCAGCAGTGCGGGTCCTCGGCCTCTTCTTCTTCGGCTTTGAAGAATTCGCCTCTATGGGACTCAGTGTGGACTACTGTTCGCGCTTCCCAGACTTCGGGAGCGGGAGTTTCCACGGCCTCTTCAGTCTGGGTCCCAGATTGGCTCATTTTCTTCTTCTGCCTTGCCCTCCTCCTTTCCTCTATCCTCGCCTTTTTGCCGGCAGCCCACCCAACTTCTACTGGCACGAAAGAAACCGGTACTTGGCTGTACATATGACACCAGACATGTCACGTGCCAGTTTTTTCGCTTCCTCCAGTCCACGCCTGACTGGCATGAACATATTCCTCTTTCGATGAGTTCATCAGCGTCTGTCAACTGTTCTTCCACCGCCATAATGTCTTGCTTGGCGCTCGTCTGTTGACTCGAGTCAAACTCCTCCGTCACTGCCAACGGACCTTCTAACTCCTCGCACACACTCCAGTTTAGTTTTTCTTGATTTTTCTCCATGCTGTTCCCATGAGTAGCTAGGGAAGTGGGGGTCCACCCCCACAGAGCCCCACAAGCAGAAGTAAGGTCTGAATACTCTAGGAGGCGACCTGCTTTCCTAGAGACACCGTTTGGAACACCATACCCTGGAGCCATTCAGTCTTCGGAACGGATGTTAACGCCTTGACTTGGGGGGTTTTCCTTCGGTACCACACCTGGACCATTGTCCGCGACTGCTTATTGAGTACTGTAACCGTATTCAGCAGAAAGCATCGGTACAGGGCCCCCCTATCCACAACCCGGGGACACGCCCGGTAGCCTGGTCAAAGGCGCCGGAAGTAATACTTCATATTAGCATAAATACTACTGATACTACTAATACTACTATCACTACTACTATTGCTACTACAACTTCTATTACTAAAAATACGAGTCATACTAATATTGCACGTAAAAAAATTCAAAATACAACCCATGTAATAATGAGCATATAATTATTGCATAAAATGATTGTATCAAAATTATATATTCTGAAATCAATTTTTCTTGCCATGGTAAATCATTTCAACACGTCTAATTTTTGTACAATCTTTTTATGTATGAATAATTTCACATTGGTTTTCCAATTTATATTAATTTTTATATATCACCGCCAACATATAATCATTAAAATTAATATAAGTTGGAATACCAATATAAAAATGTTATATATAATTATACATAGTCATAGCTATTAACCAGCCATAGATTATAAAGCTGTGGACGACACAAAGCAGACGAATAGTCGTATATATAATATACTGATGAGACGAATGAGACTGGTGAGACTGACACAATAAAGCTTTCTTCAAAGTTAGCCCAGCTGATCTGTAACACATGTGATTATGAAGAACCCTGTCAAAAAATGTGCGAACCTGCAATGAATCTTGATTCATTTTTTCTGTCAGCACATAATCAAATTTGCATTCTTTCAATAAATAATTAGATAACCCCATAGCAGAATGCAGAGTAACTCGTAAGCCGTGAGCCGTACTCTCTGTTAAAAAATCTTCTTCTATCAGTTCACCTCCTGTGTCTCTCTTTTCCCACGTATCCAACCATTCCAAAAAAAGCTGCATTTCCTGGCAAGAAAAGTAGTTTCTTTCAAATAGTGACAAATTCTACTACCCCGAAACTTAAAAAAATATACAAATTTGGCGTACCTTCAGATCCGCACGATCAAGTCATATTCTTCTTCTGCTGAAGTTCTGTTTAGTGAATCAAAAACGCGATCAAATCTATCTCATAACTCAGCAGTGGATCCACAATTTTTTAATTCAGGAATAATATTCTGATAGTACCGCAAAACTTTGGCCGTTGAGTGACTGAGAATCTAAACGAAATTAGGGATACGCAGGTTAATTCCAGAAAATCGTCAACTAATTATAAATTTCTTATTAATTATCTTCATTATCAACAAACCTGGAGAGCAAGACTAACTCTCATTTTAACGTAGCTTTCTAATTTATAAACGTGTTGAAGAGTTAGATTATGACACTTTCGAGCAGTTAAACTTCTTTTATCCACGTCCAATAATATTTCAAAATGTTTCTATAAAACAGGATCTTCATCAGGATGGACGTAATATATTAAAATTATTAAATTTGAACAATAAATCACTATTTGCTTACCTACAATTTTCCAGTTCCATTTTTCCCATACATCCTATTTCTTACATTTTTTATTAAATGTGGCGTATCAGCAAAGACAAAAATATCCCAGTTTTCGACGGTCGTATGTTCAAAATAGCATTTCAATTCTGAGAGTTTTCCGGAAACACCCATTTCTGACCAAAATTTTCGGTTTGTTGTGGCATCATCGGATACAACACCATGCACATTAGCACCATCTTTTTCAAGTAATACAATAGCTTCAACGATAAGTTCTGCCAACTTCATTCCAGGAGTAGTACCCTTAGACGTAAAAAAAGCAATTGGCTGAGTAAAAAATTCTTCCAGCAGTGCAAAGAAGTTAGGATCGAATCTACAGGGAGTGTCAATTGAAGCTAGATATCTGCAATAAAAAAATCCTTAGTACCATCAAAATAAAATTACAAATTCTAAGGCATAAAGGAAGATTTGAAATATTTAGACGAATCGCTCTGACAGACGGCAACGGAAAAATCCTAGTATCTCTGATGAAGGTGAAAGTTACAGGTGAACGCATATGAAGAAGCATACTTAATACGATCCACTTTTCCGAGTATCTCCTATTCTTGGTAACCTTTTTATTTGCTACAGAGAGAATTTCTTTTATTGACGATTTCTCGTTATCTCTTGATTTGCAAGAACTCAGTTTTCAGCTAAAGACTCGTTAATTTTCTCATCATATTTTAATACAAATATTTTTATATTTGTATCCTTCCGTTAAAGGAAGAGGACACTTGATATGTCGCAAAACTTTATCTCTATCCAGATAAGTAAATGACGTTTCCACGTTATCTGCTTCACATCTCAATGCAAATCCAGGACAAAATTTCAATTCATCCATAGTGGTAACAATTTTCTCAATTTGTTCAATAGATCCTAGCGGGTCATCCGATATTCCAAATTCACTTTCATCTATTGGTTAATCTATTTAAAAAATGCTTATTCGTGATTCGTTATCAATTATTACTTTTTTAGTGCAAACTGTCTTTGCAATACCACTCTCTCTTTTACAAATTAACTGACAAAATGTTACAACTCGAAGGTCACCAGTTTGGATATTATTTCGCAACCAACTCATCGGATAAGCAACACTTTTTTTATTATTATATATGTTTTCAAGTAGAAAATAACTCGGGATGCTATTCGAAAAAATATAATAATTCTCATCAATAAAAGAGACTTTTGGTTTTTTAATATTTTTCGTATTCGCATCTCCAATGGCTTCTGAAGAATCTAAAATTTTACGTTTGCCTAAAATTTTTTTAGAGTCTAACGATCCTAAAGAGTGTAAAGATTTCTGACACGAATTACGGGATTGTTTCATCTTTGGTGGATTTTGCAAATTCCAAATATGATTATTATCTGTTTCAAGGGAATCTGACACTTGGCGTTTTCCTAAAATTGATTTTTTTGGCGTCAAATTTCGCTCTAGTGTCCGACGAGGTTTTTGATAGGCTTCGATGAATAACTTGGACAGTTTGGAAATTGAGTTGGAACAACACCTTGTTTTAATCTTGGTAATTTATAACGTAGTGTCTGAAAATTAGTAAATATAACAATTATCATTATTTCAATAAAAGATGTGAGTTACATTGACAACAATACATATTTTTTGTTTTGCAATATATTGAAATTTATAAATCAACAAGATCGAAAGAGGCAAATAAAATATGGGACAATACACTATAACTTTAAAAATCCATAAAGTTTTTATTTTTATTGTTTATAAAATTCTGTTTTTATTTGTTTGAAATTGTAAAATATATTGAAATTGCAAAATTGGCAGGATTGAAAGAGATAAATCACAATGGCATAATACAAACCACCTGTCAATTTAAAAATCTCGATAGTTTTTCTTTGTTATTTTTTATAAAATTGTGTTCTTTTTATTGACTTGAAAATGTAAACTATACTTATATCGGTATTCAAGAATAAATAAATTTTAATTACGATGTTCCTCTATTGCCTGTATTGACCAAAAATCTAAAAAATTAAGACCAACCTATGAAGCTTCATCAGAGGTTATGTTATTGTGTTTACAAAATTTCACCTTAAAAATTGAACTACTTAGCGACATAATGCTTCTATCAGGAGCTAAAACCTGTTTATCCCAAACAATGTATGTCTCTAAAAATTTTGTTCGAAAACGAATTGTCCAGCTTTGCACAAAAATCACTTTTGTGTCGTAGACTTGCACGTTGCCACTGTTCTACACAATTTTGCGGTACCGAAAAGAAATGGATCTTCTCCTTGTTTGTTTCCTTTGATTTATACTCATTGGTGCAATTAGGTATTATGCAGTAACTGCCACCCATTTTTATTTACAGTTTATTTACAAAACTTTTTAAAATAAATAAATATTACACGCTACGACTACCTTTCTATGGGAAAGCCTTTTAAACTAATGTCAGATAATCGAGTGACGATCGACACGCCGCTAGTTTGCCGCTCCGCCGCTGTGCACAAACCATGCCACAATTCTCTCTGACTACGCAATGGGTCATGGCATACCCCTGAATGGAAGCAAGAATGCAAAACATGAAACTAAATTTAGTATACCAGCGTACAGTGAATTCAGTATATGCCACGCAGGAATAGTAAGGAGTGGTATCATCCTATGTGTTTGGTGAGCACAGGTGGGACGATCGACGTCCAAGAATTCGTTAATGCTTGCCACGAATGACAACTTAAAAGCTGAATCGTGCACATGCGCAGAGCTGTTTTCGCAGTCACGTGTTATACCCATTCCCTTACGTTATATTTTGACATCTCGATGCTTCCAATGCGTGTTGATATCGTTGTCATGGCAACCGCCAGTGCGCATGTGCACGATTTAGTACACTCGTATACTAAATTCAGTATAAGGGTATACGAAATTTAGTATATGCATATACTAAATATAGTATACGCGTTCCGTTTCACGTGGATTCCGCCTTCATCATCTGTAAACATGATCAGATGAGAAATGAAATTAAAGAACAAAGTTTTAATTTTCAAATAATCATATCGTTAAGCTACATTTACGTTAATAAATTGGACAAACATTTTAAAAAGAAGAATTCGCAGATCCTAGCAGAAAAAAGCCGAACCTTTTAGCAATACAAAGAACTCAAACAAATGCAGCGGCGTACGAGCCTGCCACCGGCCACGTTGCCCGACTCGCGTAAATCGAAACGCGCTTGCGCAGCTGAATATAGTAAACACGTATATGAATTTTCGGATACAGAAACTCTGAAATTCATATACGTAAAAGAAACTTGCTGTACACTTAATAAATTTAGTATACATATAACTTCAAAAAAGAAATTTAGTATACTAAAATTACAAAGTGTAATGAATTTAGTAAACATCTGGAAATTTAATATGCCCTTGTATACTAAAATTTCAAATATTTCTGACAGTGTAACTGAGTTTTTGATTAGATTTGAGCTATCTTTAGTTTGGACGTATAGCAAATTTATGGGATTCATTAAAAAAATTCATTAATAAAATTCCATGTAATATATTTCACAGATGTACTTACACCACAACCACCACACTCCAACCCTTCAGCAGACCTGCCAATGCGTAAGTATATAATCATTTTTTCAGAACGCAATCATAAAAATGACCTGTTTTCATGCCTCCATAGACAAACGCAAAAGTACGCATTTTGAGCGGTGTCCGGCGGTGCATTGGACGAGTTACAAAGTAAGGTTCAGTAAACACGGCGTGACGTAGAGTTAAAAAAAAGAGCACTATCACTCCAGAGATACCGCAGTTGACAAAGATATATATATATTTTTTTTTTTCTGCACTTTTTCATGGAGACAATGAAATCAAGCCATTTATGATTTTGTTCTGGAAAGTATCCTTCGTGACGCCTGTGAACTGACGGCTTTTTTTAACTCGCGCCATGTGTTTGTAGCGAAAATATTGAATCATCTTGTTGAACAATATCCTTTTTAGTTCAATATAAGCAATATCTGTAAATCTCAAATAATGAAAAAAATGTCGTGAATTTTACTTAACAATTTTTCAATTTTGAATTTCTGGTTTTTTATTTGTAATTTCTAAACAAAGTCGAGATATTTTTAGAAAGAATTAATTAATCATAGAAAATATATGGAACTAATAAAGTTTAACCTTTTGGATATCACCAATGTACTTATATAATTCTTTTTTATTATGTAAATAATGAAAAATGAATATTTGGCAGCATAAAGCAAGGTCAGAAGGTTTGCAAAATTTTAATAGATACTATTATTACAATTTATAATAATTTGAAGAAATGTTATGTTTGAGAAAATTTTTAAGTCCAAAGAAAAACGCCCAACTGCTTAAGAAACAGTTTTGGTTTAACTTACTGAAAATGCTACCCAAGAATCGAAAATTCCGTTTCTGGTCAAACAGTGTTTGTTTTATTCATACAAAACTATATTTGTTTTCTTTACATAAAACCAATACCTTCTCATTAGGATGAGAATGTAAAAATTTGATTTTTTGTTCATTTTGTAATGTCATTTTGCACGATTAAAAAAAAGACTATGCGACCTATAAAAAAAATAGTTAATAACAAATTTGTAGATCTTTCTTGGATAGACAATTTTTTTCCAATCATCTTTTTCCATATCTTGCATAGTCTGAAGCAAAATGGAATTTTTATTTTTATTTTTTACATGTTTCGTGGGATCAAAATTTGAATTTTTGATTTTTCAAGAAAATTTGAAAAGTTATTATGATAATCTTGCAGGGCTTGCAAAAAGCAACGTTTTTCTATTCCTGACTCTTTTTCATATCGTGCGTTGTTTTGCTTAAAATGTTGATTTCCGTTTTTTTTTTTAAATTCTATAACTCCGATAGCTTTCTTTTAATAGAAAAAAGTCGTAAGGATCAATTCTTCAGATTTTTGAGTACTACGAATTGCCGTACATATAATTTTTAATTAAAAAAAAAATGATTTCAAAAATTTTGAAAATGCTCTAAGTTTTTGACTTTTTATCAAAAATAGCTGGCTAACGAACTTGTCCTTTTCTTTTAGGGCTTGAAAAAACGTGCCAAAGCTCAATCCAATCTGATCATTTTTTTCGAAGTTATCGTTCCTACAGACATACTACAGACTACAGACACCTTGGTAAAAAATCGTTTTTTCTAGCTCTGGGGGTCTCAAAACGTGGAAATTTGATCAAAACCGCCTGAGTCAAATTTTACATAAAACCAATAGCTTCTCATTAGGATGAGAATGTAAAAAAAGCGTGTTTGAAAAGTTTATTGAGAATGTTTCTTATGTTATAAAATAATAATTAAACAATTCAAAATTACACATTTTCAAGATAAAAAAATTAGGAATGCAAGGAAGAAGCAGAGAAATATTTTTCATCGGACCACTGCACCCTGAGAGTCAATAACTTTCAACCTGAACGTTCTTGCACTCGAATCTTCTGTAGAGAATTCTTTTTCCTTCTGATTTCAAAGTATTTTATATTCAAAAGAAAAATAAAGTTTTGAGCACTTTTTGAAAAAGGCAATATTCAAACTAAGGATACATTTTTTTCTACATATTTTAAATTATAGTTTAGGAACTGTTATTTCAAATTGAAAATTGTCCAGAAAGTATTAGAAAAGAATTAGAACAATCGAAAACTGTGCACCTGAAGTGAATACGAAGATATCAGTTAATAAGTACTGCAAAATGAATCTGCGAAATGAAGGGTGATCCTGAATATATGTACAAAATTTACTTATGCTTAAAAGCAACTATTCCATGTTTTAAGTTAACGTGAATGCTCCGTGAATAGGACTGCTTCAAATTCTTGTTTTTACATACGATACATAAGGAAATCGAAGGATTAGTTTGTGATCTGGCGAGATCCAGCGCAGACTTCAATTGTTTGTTGCGCGAAAAAGTATAAGGAATCAAATCGCGTGATCAGACCTTCCACTTCTTTCCACCTTTTTTTGCAAGAAGATATTAAGTGAAGTCGAATAACTGATTTTAGCGAAAAACACTGATTTTTCAATAAAAAGGTCGGTCTTTTTGAATCCGGCGGCTTGAGTTTAATTTAGTTATCAGCGTCCTCAAAAAGCCCTCCGCTATCAATTTCAGCAAAAAATACAAACTTTTTAATTGAAAAAGTCTGCCATTTTGAATATTCATTATTACAAAGCGCGATATGAAAAAGGTCAAGAAAAGAAAAACGTTGCTCTTTGAACACCTCACAAGATTATGATTAACAACTTTTTCAATTTTTTTGGAAAATCGAAAATTTAAATTTTTCTTGCACCAAAAATAATGAAAAATCCAAAATTCCATCTTGCGGTCAAACTATGCAAGAAACGACAAAAGATGAATAAAAAAACATTGTACACCCAAAAAAGATCTACCAATGTGTTATTATTGACTTTTTGATGGAACGGCGAGTTTTTGTTCTGTTTGTAAAGGACAACATTAAAAATGAAAAAAATTAATTTTTGGACAGACAACACAAGCAACAAAAAAACAATGAGGCGAAAGTTGTTTCCCCGGTTTATTATTGATTTCTCATATATTTGAATTCACAAATTTTTACTTTCTTTTTACAGAGTCAAATGCTATGAGACCCGTCGCACCATATTCTTGGACTTTCAAATATCGTGGAAAAATGGTTCGTGCGTGGCATGATGCGAAAGGAAGGCTGACCAAAATTAAGTTAGACGGAGGCGATGTAAACAAACGTGGAGAAAGTTCCAAAAATATTAAACTATATTTGGAATATGTAGAAGGCGTAGGATATTTTATTGTGACCACATTACATCGTTGGTACGGGGAGTCAATTGTAGCAATTTGCAATGCATCAGGATGTAATAGTGATGATAACCGTAAGTATTTATGGAGCTGAAAAGTGGGACAAATTTTGGCTAAATCTGGGTAGGGCCATAATAAGCTGTTTCGGCCAGTGCGACTTGATCATTTTGCGCCCTTCCCTATCCCTAAGAAAAAAATTGGAAAAATTTTGAGTTTGACATGGCAGGCCTCGAACTCGTTTACTAAATTTAAAATAGTCCCAATAGTAGCATATATTTTATAAAATAGTAGATAAATAGTGTTATGCAATTTTTTAAACAATAAATCGAGGGATTAACTATTTTTCTTATCGGATATACAATTTACGTCTCCCATAAAATCTCGTGAAATGCTTCCGAATGTTGTAGGAGACTTTAGGGTAGAGTATCCTAAAAAAAACACACCTGAATATTCACGAGCTAATGCATCAACTGCAATCGATAAGTAATATATGTATACAAACTAACACTTCATCAGCAGGGCCATCTGACATCATCGATATTAAGCAGAAAGAAATATTAGCGCACAAATTATTATAATATTCATAATGAAAAATAAATAATAAGATATTTGTACAGCTCCTAAAAGCAACGTTGTATTGAAATTAGTAACGCTATCTGCTATAACTTCAGTTAAAACTTCAAATAAAATTGAATATTGAAAAAATTTCATTACAGAACCTTCATAAGACATTTCTCAAAATAGCAGTAGTGAAAACTCAAGATCAAACAAAAAATTAAAAACAATTCATTCCGATGCTATAAGAGGACATCCCTTAACACATGATCGATAATTAGATATATTTACAACCCCTCAATGTAACCCCTTACTGGAATTAGTCAGGCTATCTGATATAATTCTTATCGAAACTTCAGATAAAATTAAAAATCATCCATCACAATACCGCCAGAAGACTTTTCTTCACACTTAATGACAATATATTTTAACAGTGTGTGACTGTGTGTGTTGTAAATGCAACCCTTTGATAGAATTAGGAAGACAATTTGCTATACTGTAGTTGAAGCTCTAAATAAAATTATAAATTAAAATCAATTCACCACAATTACATGAAATAGGCATCCATCAATGCGCTCTGATCAAAAATGTATTTTAAAAACCTCTAAAAGAAATTGCTTACTAAAATTAGTAAGACTGTCTGATGGAACTACAGTTAAACCTTGAAATAAACTTTAAAATATTTCATTAGAATGTCTTGAGAAGACATAATTGGATTTTGTTATTTTGATTACGGGTAAACATTTTGTTTAGGCGGGTGCGTTGAGAGGTTTTTTCTCAAGGATTCGTTATAAATCGTTTTCAATTCTTCAATTTATATAAAGTTTTGACTAAAATGATATGTGTTAGCCTTCCTGATTTCAGTAAGTACATATTTTTAGGACTTGTTTAAACATATTTTCGTATTTTCAGTTCCAAGGGTAGTCTTGTAAAGGCATAGTACACATTGTTTTTAATTTGTAAGCTAGTTCCAATTTTTATGATGTTAAGGTGAGATAGCTTTTTTGAAATTATTTAGTGAATTTGAAGAATATTTTATTGTGTGCTCGAAATTTCTTTGATAACATCTGCATTTTTGACTGTCCATATTATGATAATTTGTGCAAAATTGATGTCTGTGCATTTTGGTATTTTCAAATATGGCTAATCTTTCTATTTCTTGAAAATCGATGCTGCCATATGGCACTGATGCTAAAGTATTAGTTTGTTTATATTTATCATTGGTGGATGGCAGCAGAAAATTTTCTTTTTCGTTATTTTGAATACTTATCACGTTTTTTGAAGTATTTTTTGGACTTTCCCCCTAAATATAAATTTGTGAAAAAACTAGCATTCGCGTCATATTTTTGTAAATTGTAGTAAAATAGTGGCATGGTAAAAAAAAAGTGTTAATAGTGTCGTGAGTCCGAGGCCTTAAGTACTAATATTTGTACTTGAAATTCAAAATTTCAACATTTTTTAGAGTAAACTGTGCATTATCGCCCCCGTGCGGCGCATCCTTCATTCTGCATTTCTGAATTCAATATTTGCTTCTCCTTGGTGAAAAATATAGAAACTTGCATCTAAACTATGTAAGACTTTATCTGCAAAACCTAGGAGAAGCAATATCGCGTTAAAAATCATTAGCATATTCAACGAAATTCTTTGAAACCGCATATTAACCGAAATACTTTAAATTATCTTCAAATCTTCAAAGTTTTACAAAATCCCTTGAGTTTTCAGGATATCTTTGCAATTTAAGGAAATATTATGAAATGTTTAGAATTTTTCTATATTGATTAAAATCCGCTAAAATTCACTTAAAATCATGATACTACAAAAATCCTGTAAAATTTTCAATATTCTCTGAAGGTTCTTGTAATCATTCAAAAATATCCTAAAACCCTTCATATACTATGAAATCTTTCAAAATCCTTATTAAGTGTAGGAGATTCTTTGCAAAATCATGAATTTGGTTTCAATTGACGCTTGGCTGATCCCGTTGCATCCCCTTGTAAGCCTAAGCGTGACCCCAACGCACTGTGCACACGTCAAGGACCGCACCCGCGCTATTGGCCGATACTTCTGACTCATTGATGCAGTTACTGCCTGTGAGTGTAAGTCGTTTCTCCCCAATCGCGGGACAGTGACAAAGGATATGAATAGCTGTCTCATCATCCCTTCTGCACAGACGACAGAGGGGACTTCCTGCGAGCCCTATTTTATGTCTGTGATATCCGAGGTCCAGTAAAGTTTTCTCTTGCTGCTAGCTTTTCTAGCCTGTCCCATATCTCATTACCTTCGATGCCGCTGTGTCCAGGGATCCAAAGTAGCGTCACTCGGTTTTCCATCGTTAGGTTATTCAGTACCTCAAAGCACTCCCATACTAGTAGCGACGTAGTCGTTGTTCCATTCAGGGCCATTATAGCAGCCCTGCTGTCTGAGCAGATACGGAGCATTGGAGCATGGCCATAATCTCAGATTGTAGAACTGTGGCGTAGGACCTCATCGCGATTGTAAAGCTCATTCTACTCCTTCTACGATATACGCCGGCTCCTGCCTTCTCCTGGTTTCTGGAGGAATCTGTAAACCAGTTGTCCCCATCACTGGGCAGGTGTGCTTCGCCGTTACCCAATCCTCTTTCGTGGATAGGCTAACACGATACTTCTTGTCAAAGAGGTAGCGAGTGGGTGTTTTGTCCCTGAGCATGCTCAGGGTCGGCCAACTCGCGATTTCGGTTGGGATAAGCACTGCCGCTGAGATTCTTCCGCCTTTAACCATATTGAATCTCCAGGCCGCCTTCGCAGCCACGGCCTTGATGTTGATATGAAGGGGATCCAACCCTGTTAATTTAGAATCAGTCTCCTGATTTTTTCCAGTCGAGACTTGACAGTGGACAGTTCAACCCTGCTCCACCAGACCACCACCGCATAGGTTAGCCTGGGTCGTAGGATCGCTGTGTAGATCCACATAAGTGTCTCCGGCTTTAAGCCCCAGCTTTGCTCTATGGCTCTCCTACAGAACCATAGAGTTGGAACTAGCTTTTTGCACTTGTTTTCCAGGTGCTCGTTGCTGCTTATCTAGGATGACTCCTAGATATTTAGCTCGTTCTTTGATTTCCAGTTGTTGTCCTTACAATTTCAGCGTACTCCTGATTCCCAACTTATACCGTCTGGTGAATATAACCGCGTCTGTCTTACTCGAATTGACCAATAAACTAGTCTGCTTGCACCAAGAATCCACTATCCCCAGTGCTTGCTGCATTACTCCGAAGAGCACATCCAGATGCTGGCCACGCACGATAACCTAGTATATCGTCCGTGTAGCCTATAACGTGGTAGCCCTGACTCGTGAGCAGATGAAGCCGTTCATCTACTACCAATCACCACAGCAGAGGCGATGAAATGCCTCCCTGTTGACATCCCGAGTAAACGGTTCCACATAAAGTGGTAATCACCCTTCGTCGTTGTTAGGTTCCTGTTGGCCAACATGTGGCAGGTCCATTCCACGTCTGCTATAGACACACTATGTGCAATCATGGCCGCCCTGATCACCTCTCTGAAGGCGTAGTTGAAGGCTATTTCGATATCCATAAAGGTTCCAATCGCGAGACCTTTCTGCTTCAGCTGTCGTTCGATTAGGTTTACTGCTCCGCATGGGGCCGTCTCGGGAGAGTGAACAGCCCTATAAGCGTGTTGCTCATTGTGAAGTGGCCTACTTGACAAGACCTTGTCACAGAATCGCCGATCCTGCCTGCTATCGGAATGAAGATTACTCTCGTACCTGTCCATGCCGTTGGAACAAATTCCAGCGTCAGACTAGCCCTAGCAAGTCTCACGAGCGGTCTTATGATGATCTCTTCCCTCTCTCTAAGAGGACTGGATATATTTCATCCGGGCCAGGAAACTTTTAAAGACTGAAAGACTTCAGGGCTCACCTAACGCTGGAGCAGTGGTCGGTCCGCTCTTGACCAAGTCAGGGTACCTTAACCGGCCTGAACAAACGACCTACTTTCTGGTCAGGTACCTGCGAGCTTTGGCAGACCAACCCTTCCCTCAGGGGTCCTTTGTTTCAAGATGGGGAAAAAATTCAAAATAAAATATTTTTTAATTCTGCAATTCGCGATTTAAAAGTAATCTTTTTGGAATCTACGTATTTTTTCGATTCTAACGACATGTAATTTGTCTATAAAGATTGACAATTTGAAAAGTATCTAGTATTAAATTGAATATTGATCTAAAGTTTCCTGATATTAAACTCCTTCAAATTTTCACTTTTCTAGGCAAGTAATGTATCATTGGAATCGGAAAAATTCGTAGATGCTGACTATAGTATTTTCAAATCGCTAGTTGAAAAATTGAAAGTTTTTACATTCTCTTACTTTAACCTGCCTGTGGACAAAAGACCCCTGCTGGAGTAAGCTCACTCACACTGAGGTCCATGAATAGAACGAAAAGTAGTAGAAAAAATTAATCCGGGACGAGCCTGACCATAGATGAAAAGTAAGCAAAAATTTTGCCGTTTCCGACCCAGCTGGACCACAGGCGGCTTTGGTTGCCTCTGAGGTGTCGCTTCCTTTTCTCCAGAACTTATAAAGCCCGGAAAATGTGCCTTCATCAGGTGAGCCAAGGTCTCCTCGTCCGACGCTGAGTATCCCCCTTTGGGCAATTTTAGGGTGCCGATAATAGCATCCGGGTTTCCAGAAAACAGCTTGTACAGTCTAGATGCCTCTGCTCCTTTCTCGATGTCTGTGCAAAAGTTGGTCCAGCTTCCTTGCTTCGGCTTACGTATCGCACCCCTGTATTCATCCTTCATCGTCGTAAATCAGGTGCATTGTTCATCCTTTTCGCCAATACTGGCACGTCCAAACCTCTCTCTGGTTTCCCTGCGGAGCTCTTCTAGCTTCCCATTCCACTAGTGTGTCTCCCGAGCCGTTCGGACTCTTGTGGGTCGAAAAATACTTTCATAAGTGGAAATGATGGCTTCCGTGAAAATCTTGGCTAGATTAATGGTTGCTAGTTTAAAATAATGTGAAATTTGTGAAATTGTACACTCAGAGAAAAAGTCGTCTTGAAACAAAAACATTGACCTTTTGCCTATTTTGTTTTCAATCACTTGAATATCTTCTTTACACAAACATAATTACTTTTCTGCCAGATTAGGTGAAGTTTGTCGCAAACGGATGATGCTTGCTGCAGAAGGATTCTTTCAGGGACAAATGAAATTCCTTTTAACCTTAAATTTTAGAGAAAATTCCATTTGTGTCAAGAAATATCCTTTTGACACTAGAGGAAATTTCTCTGAGTGTATATTAGGGTAGTTCTTATTTATAGTTGGTGGATTTTTTTTTAATTTCTCTGATCTCACCCCCCACTTTTCTTCAAATGCCAAACAAAAATCTCCAAATTGGGCAAAATCGGTTAATATTTAGGGGTGGCACAAAGACCATGGAGTATCTCATTGATCTAACATGGGAAAAAGTCAGATTTTTGTAAATCTAATATTTAAACGCGATAATATATTACAAATAATTCCGTGTTTCAGTATGGTGAAATTATTTAAAATAATTATTTTATTGTTATCATTGATTAAATAAATCATAAAGTCTAGAAAATACGTTCATTTCGCGAGTTACCTGAAAAAAAACAAAATATTTAAACAAATTAAAATTGTTGAAACAATTGAATATTAGTTAAAAAACTACTGGGTATTCTTAAATTATTGATTAATGACTATTTATATTTTTGTTAACTTTTAAAAAGCGTAAATAAACCGCAATATTACGTAAAATTTAAATTTGTCACTTACGGAGTTTTCTTTTGGGACCCACAAGAGGGGCTTTAAATTATTCAACCTCAAAATTTATGATTGATTCTTATTCTCTGGCGAATTCTGAACAATATACTTAGATTTATAAAAAGCTGCCTTTTTCCCATTTTAAATCAATGGGAAACTTCATGGTCTTTGCGCCACCCCTGAATATTAACCGATTTTGCTCTCTAGAGATTTTTTTCTGGAAATTCGAACAAAACTGGGGGATGAAAGCGGAGAAATTCGAAAATTGAAAAATAAGCTCCACCCTAGTGTATATGCAGCAGCTGGTTAATTTAATTATTCATACTTCTCTATGTGTATACAATTTTATAAGGGTGCGCCGCTACCCGCCACATATGAACATTGATTTGTTGAGTATTTAATTTTGAGACTTATTTCAAACCTCTTTCTTAATTGCGATTTTTTTTTGTTTTTACAAAGTTCCAGACCCGACATTGGAAGTAGTTGAAACATTTAAGATGTTTGACAGAGATGCTAGTTTGTATTGTGATCAGCGTACTAAGACACTCACCGTTGGATTTGCAGATAGAAATATAAAGCCAACTGATTTTGACTGTGAAGAATACCAAATTACACACGGTGAGAAAGAGATCGATGGTAAACGCGTGAAGTATTTCAAATTAAAGTATGGACACGTTATGGGACTTCAGCTTGTAGAAACTCCCCTTTGTTTATGTTTATAATAATCATAAAATAAACAATGGAAATATATGAAAATGAGGTAATATTTTTCTGATTTTTACCTAATAATAAAGAAAAACATACTTATCTAAAATTTAATATTACAACTGTCTTTTTTTGTTTTTGTTTTGTTGATTCAGTCACTAAAATAAAGAAAATAGTGCATGTGACTGGAATCGAGCTCCGGCTAGAGCCAGTTTGTGGCAAAGTACACTACCAGTCAAAGTGGTGCGTTAACTTATGAAAATCGGATTAAAAATAGGCTTGACTTAGAAAATGAATTTACAAACAACACATGCTGTTCCACCACTAAAAGTCTTGTCCGACCACCGGTGTTTTCTTCACTTCTTCCCGAAAACATTTTTTCCTTTTAAAATGGAATTTGACTTAAAAATAGATAGCAGAAATAACTATGAATAAATATAGATTCCGAAAATGTGAATCTTTCTCAGAAAAAAGATGAAAATAAGTGCCAGTTAAAAATCACTTCAAATTAATAGATTCGTGAAAAAACGCCTTTATTCAATTTGAAAATCTGATTCAAGTATTTTTTTAGTATAAAATATTTAATTTTTAACCCATTCAATTTGAAATTTTCAAAATAAAAAAAAAACAGAACAATTCTTAATATCAAACCATACGAAACTGAATTGTCACAATTTCAGAGTGATAAATTTAAACTTTGAATTTTACAATGCGACGCCTCCATTCAATATAAGTCTATGTGCTGATAGGATTAAATTACCCAACTGTTGAAAAGGAGATATAAGGGATAGTTTTTGCTGTAAGGCATTTTCGACCTTATAGTTATGGACGCCACTTTACCTTGGTCACTGCTCATCGACCGTTAGTATGGCTCTATAAATTAAAGGATCCAAATTCAAGACTCGCAAGGTGGCGAGTGGAATTTTTCGAAGACGAGTATGACATCGTGTACAAGCAAGGTAAAATTAATTTAAATGCTGATGCACTTTCACGAAATCCTCCTGAATTTGAGGAGAAGGACCCCTTTCCTGTTCGGTTGGTGGATGGTTGTGTTTTGAAGTACGCGAACTCCTACCACATCCGTCTGTCATCTGATCAGGATGAGGATGGTGCTCATGAGAATGATAAATATATTGAAGAATTACTGGGGCGGATATTTTTGAGTGGAGTAAACCCTGAAACTGAAATTGGTGGCAATGACGATTTTGCCTCGGTAAATTCAAGCAATGACGATTTTGCTTGGGCAAGCAATGACGATTTTACGTGCGAAGACAATGACGATCTTTTCTTGAAAAAAGATATGATGGAAGCTCCATCTCACCACAGGTCACCCAGGGACGGGTTCTTCAACAGGTTCAAACACCTGGGAATTCCACTGGGTCAGACAATTAGGGACCCCGACATCAGGGCGGACGCAGTAACCACTACTAGCTCTAAGCTGCGAGGATTGGGATCCTTCGGCCTTTAATGCATAAAGAGAATGTTAGGGGAAAATTCGGAATCGGATGGTAAAATACCACGCCCGGAGGATGCTGTTACGACGGCCGTAGTGTCTCTCTGTATCGATCCCGGTCGAGTCGACGAGCATATGCCCGAAAAACTACCGAAGAGTCTTATCTCGGAGAATGTATGAGACGGAAGGCCAAGGATTCTTCTAGAAATAATTGATGATAGTGAAGGGGTGATATTCAACTCAGGAAAGGTTTTGAATAAGTTGGGTAAAGCAACCCATGTCGGATCCGCTACAGTGATGAAAAATTTGAGTTGCACCTCCTATTCTAAGGATACAGTGATAATGGGCAAGGGTCATATTGCTCATTTTGTATCTTCTGACGGCTTGTTAGAATCTGAGAATAACGAAGAAATAATTAAAAAGGAGTTATTTCATACAGAAAATTTTAAGAATAAACAGGCATAGTTGGGCGATGTCGTAGTCTATTCGAAGAAAAATCGGTATATCTTCAGCATGGTCGTTAGAAATTTGAAAGATGATGAAATCTTTCTAAACCATGTGTCTAGCGCTATTTTAGCATTAAAAAATGCCATGGAAAATGTGAATATTAAGAATGTTAAAATTTCAAATAAGGGACATAGCCTTGACTCGATAACTTGGCTTGCAGTTGAAAAAATTCTTTTGCAACACTTTAAGAACTGTGGCTTACAAGTAGTGATTTGTTCTGATGATATCTTTATTCCTCCTATTCATCAACGAGATGAAATAATAAAGGAATTTCACGAATCAGTAGTAGGTGGTCATAAGGGGATCACTAAAACTTATTGGCGCATTAGAGAAAAATATTATTGGGAAAATATAAAATCTGATGTAGGAAGGCTATTAGGAGGTTGGAGGACTTGTATGCGAAACAAGGTTACTAGAAAGGGTACGCGTATGCCAATGATAATAACTGACACGCCCAAGGAACCATTTGAAAAAATTCAAATTGACCTCGTTTGTCCACTTCCCGTAACACCTCGAGGAAATCAATATATTTTGACAATACAATGTGTATTCTCAAAATATTCGGACGAGATCCCTTTATATATGACTGACTTCATGACTATTCCCCAAGCAATAGCTGAAAATTTTATCTCGAGGTACGGCTGTCCTCGAATAATTCAGTCTGATCAGGTGACAAATTTAACAAGCAAGGTCATTCAAAATTGTTGTAAAATATTCAAAATTAAGAAAATCCAATCAGTAGATTACCATCCGCAGAGTTTGGGATCTTTAGAGCGTAGTCATCATCACTCTGATCGAATATCTGCGCCATTTCGAAGGTCCTCATAATTGGGAAGAATGGCTTCGATGCGCCGTTTTCTCGTATAATACCGCAGTTCATGAAGGTACTGGTTTCGCCCAATACAAATTGTTATTCAGAAGAGAGGCAGTATTTCCAAAAGTTTCGACGAGAGACCTCCTGAAACGAACTGATGTTGATTATTTGCGCGAACTTTTCTTAAAACTAGATAACATCCAATGTAAAGCTAATGAGCGACTTCAAAATTATATTATTATTATCGATTAGCAATTCGAACTCGGAAGTTCATTGCCTCATCTACCCGAAACCGCCACGCATTTCTATCCTGTGCATCCTCCATCCAGTTTAAGTAATCATATCCTAGTTCTTTTAGATCATCCCTTACATTTTTCTCCCATATGTTTCTCGATCTGCCTAGAGGTCTCTTACCAGTCGGTTTCCCTCTTAAAACTTGCGCCACTGTTCTTTCATTGCCCATTCTTGCTACATGCCCCGCCCATCTTAATTTACGCGCTTTCATTACTCTATTAATATTTGCTGACCCGTAGAGAGCATGCAGCTCATCATTATGCAGTTTTCTCCATTCACCAGTCCCTTCGTCCCTCTTTGAACCATGGATTTTTCTAAGAACTTTATTTTCGAAAACCCTAAACCTATTCTCCTCTCCCTTCGTCAGCGCTCACGTTTCACACCCGTACATGACGACCGGCATTATTATAGTTTTGTAAATTCTTACTTTGATGTTTCTAGATAGCGGTCGCGATTTTATTAGCGTGTTTGCTGCATAATAGCACCCATTGCCAGCGTGCAGCCGCGCGTTGATTACCGTTTTAATGTTATTTTCGCTAGTTATAATCGATGTGAGGTATTTAAACTCGTAAACCCTCTTGAATTTCATATTTCCGGCGATTAGGTCCTCACCTATATTACTTTGTTCGGATCTGACGAAGGTCATATATGCCCGCGGCTTTGTTATTTTTCAACTTTTTTATGGCCATTTCTATTTCCACATCAGTAGGGTCATCAATTAATAGATCACCAGTGTGGATTTCACTTCAAAATTCCAAAGAAAAATCAAAAAGACATTACGATTTGAAAGCAAATCCTAAACATTTTAAGGTAGGAGCTCCTGTCTATTTAAAAAGAGAAAATAGACGCGATAAAAAGTTCGATCCGTTATTCCATGGTCCATTTGTGAAAGAAATCCTGATAGAAACCCGGAATGTTCAGATTAGAATAGGAGCCAATAAATTGAAAATTGTCCATTTGGGTAAATTAAAATCGGCGGCACACCCTGTAGATGAGTAATTATGAGGCAAGCTGAGAAGTCTTGGAATAAGAGAAAATTTTAATTTTCTTTATTCTGAAAGGGAGAGGTGATTGTGGAAATGATTATCCAGAGTATGAATATGATTATTCAAAATATGAATGTTTAACACCATAGATGGTTAGGAAAAATAATTTTTTTTATATATATAAATATAATTAATTAAAATCGATAGTTAAGTGTAAATATTTCATGTAAATGAATCTTTATTTCGAAATATGCATAATCTCTAAAATTATGTTAAATATCAAGTATAAATAATCTTCAATTAAAAAATTTTTATATTCATTAAAAATTTAAGTTTTTAATAATAATTAATTAATTAATCAGAACCAAATTGTCTGGTAAAATTTACTGAAAATAATATCTTTACTTAATACTTTATGTGAATTAAATTCACTTAATATTTAATTAACACAGAATAACTCGATTATCTATGTTTTAAGTGACAAATACCTAACCATTAATAATAACTTTAATTTTGCATAAACTTCTAACCATATAAATGATATAATTTAAATTATGTAATTTTTTTAAATATTCTAATGAATATGTTTATAAAAATTGTTTGAATAATTCATAATTATTGTTAATTTTCAAAACATCATACATAGAAAAGAGTTATTTGAAAAACATTCTTTACTGATTCCGTACACAAATTGAGCCTATTTATTGAAAAATGGTCAAAATCTTCATTTCTTTATGAAAATTGTTTAAATAATGATTAAATCTTTGAAATTCGCAGAGAATTATAGAAAAGCGTCATCAAAAAGATGTGAAGAACATCTTTTTGATGACGCTTTTCTATAAAGAAAGATATTCTTAGTTGACTTCGTAAACAAATTGTGCCTATTACTTGAAAAAGAGCGCACTCTGAATATGTTTATAAAAATTGCTCAGATAATTATTAATTATTGTAAATTTGCAAAGACTCGTAGAAGAGAGTTTTTGGAAATACATTCTTGGTAATTCCGTGTACAAATTGAGCTCATTTGTTAAAGAATGGTAAAACTCTTAATTTTTTAATCGAAATTGTATAATAATTAATAATTCTTGTGAATTTACAAAGCAACGTAGAAAAGAGTCATCGAAAAGATATTCTTAGATAACTCCGTAAAAAAATTGTGCCTATTTCTGGAAAAAGAGCCAGACTCTGAATTTTGTATTGAAATTGTTTAAATAATTAATAATTCTTATAAATTTACAAAGCAACATAGAAAATAGCTATCGGAAAGATATTCCTAATTGACTCCGTAAACAACTTGCGCTTATTCCTTGAAGAACAGCCAAACTCTGAATATGTTTATGAAAATCGTTTAAATAATTAATAATTATTTTAAATGTGCGAAGTATCATAAAAAAAACTTATTGGAAATACATTCTTGGTAATTCCGTAAATAAACTGAGCCCATTCGTTGGAAAATAGCCAAGCTCTTAATTTTTAAATCTAAATCGTTTAAATACTTGATAATTCTGGTAAATTTACGAAGCAACATAGAAAAGAGTAATCGGAGAGGTATTCTTGGTTAACTCTGTGAAAAAATTGAGCCTATTGCTTGAAAAATATCCAAACTCTGAATATGTTTATAAAAACTGTTTTAATAATTAATAATTATTGTGAATGTGCAAAGTATCGTAAATAAAAGTTATTGGAAATACATTCTTTATTGATTCCGGAAACGAATTGAGCCTATTCTTTAAAAAATAGACAAACTCTTAATTTGCATATGAAAATTGTTGAAAGAATGATTCAATCTTTGAAATTTGCAGAGAATTATAGAAAAAAGTCAACGGAAAGATATTTTTAGTTCATTTTGTAAAAAATTAAGCCTATTCATTGAAAAATAGCCAAATTCTGAATTTTTTCATGGAAATTATTTAAATAATTAACACTTCTTGTACATTTATAAAGCAACATAGAAAAGAGTAATCGGAAAGGTATTCTTACTTGACTCCGTGAACAAATTAAGCCTATTGCTTGAAAAATATCCAAACTCGGAATATGTTTATAAAAGCTGTTTGAATAATTAATAATTATTGTGAATGTGCAAAGTATCGTAAAGGAACGTTATTGGAAATACATTCTTTATTGATTTCAGAAACGAATTGAGCCTATTCTTTAAAAAATAGACAAACTCTTAATTTGCTTATGAAAATTGTTGAAAGAATTATTCAATCTTTGAAATTTGCAGTGAATTATAGAAAAGAGTCAACGGAAAGAAAAAACCGAGGAATTTTCAAACTAAAAAGGGGAATTTTCAACAGAATAGTTGAATTTTTGAATAAAATCGATCAAGTGTTGACGAAAAATAGAATAATTGAATTTTCAGATGAAAAAATTGATTATCAGCCAAAAAAGAAACAACTTTAATGGAATAGTTACATTTTCAGTAAAAAGAAAAATAATTTTCAACCGAAAAAGAACCAATTTTCAACAAAATAATTAAATCTTCAACGAAGGTAATAAATTTCTACAAAAATAGTTTAAATTTCAACGATGTGTTTGAATTTTTAAACAAAAATGCTCAATTTTTAACCGAAAACACAATAGCTAAAGTTTTAGTTAAAAAAATGAATTTTCAACCAAAAGAAACAAACTAATTTTTAACCTAATAGTTATATCATGAACCAAATAGGAGAATTTTGAACCAGAAATTTAATAGTATAATTTTCAATTAAAATAGAATTGACTTTCAAAGATAAAGAGTTGGATTTTTTATTATGTTCTATTCAAGCGAAAAAAACGGAAAAAGAGGAAGTTTTTTTAAAATAGGGGGGATAGGAATTTATAAAAAAAAAGGAAAAGAGGAAAAAAAGGGGAAAGAGTGTGTAGTCTATATTTAAATGCTCAACTAGTAAAGTCTCTAGTTATCATTTTTTTTCAAACAAGTTCTGTTATTATTTCCACTTTTTTATTTAGATTAGGTATTTATAATCTTGAAAATTTTAACGTAATTATAATTATTTAAAACAAATTATCTCACAAATCTCTGTTTCAACAATTTTTTCAATGTCATTGTTTGATTTTCGAAACCGTATCTTTGGGCAGATCAAGGATAAATATCTCGGGTTCAATTAATAATTTTTTTGTATGTAGCGCCATTTGGGGAAAAAAGTACAGCCCTTTGTTTAAACTAATCTAAGGGAGAAGTATTAGATATGATAATTAGAAAAATGTCAGCTTTACTTCAACCTTCGTGAACAAAATTCTTGTCACCTTCACGGATGCAATATTTGTTCTCGCTGATAGTGCTGAACTGCTGAATAAGTTATGAAATAAAAATTATGAAAATAAGAAAAAATATCGTTAGAGAAAAAATTTAACTGGTTTTATTTAGCTTTATTTTCGGCCATCCATGAACTACCAAAAAGGATTTTTTACTGAAAAAGATGAATTTTCAATTTTGAAGAATAATTTTTTGAACAAATACTTGCATTGACTGCTATTCAGTTCATCTTTTAAGTTGCTTATGTTTCGTAGACAGTTGAATTGCCCATAAAATAATTAAAGTTTTCAACAAAATTGTTGATCCACATAGTTGATTTGCAAAGCTGAAAAATAGCAAAGAGTGAAATATTTTTTTTAAATTGGGCTGCATATTAATTTCAAAGACATGACAAGTCAAAGTTTGTCATCTCAGCAGCTGATGACCTTGAGGATCTTTTTCACCTATATCACGTAGAATTTATGAATCTGTCTGGATTTTTACATTCTCATCATAATGAGAAAGTATTGGTTTTATGTGAAAAATGACTTTCGCGGATTCGATCAAATGTCGACGTTTTGAGGCCCCCTGAGTCAGAAAAAATGGTTTTTACGTCGGTGTCTGTCTGTCTGTCGTTGTCGTTGTCGTTGTCGTTGTCGTTGTCGTTGTCGTTGTCG
>CAKNYM010034229.1:0-10813 GCA_932195095.1 Andricus curvator
TTCAAGGTTATTTATCACTTTCAGTGATGCATTTCTAAGGTTATATTAAGATTTGTTGCTGCATTTTATAATGCGTAATATAGTAGATAAAGTAAGTGATAAATAGCCTTGAATTTGTTTACGCAGAATTTGTTTCTCACAATTCCGAAATATAATTTTATGAGAAAGGAATTGTGCGTAAACAAATTCAAGCTTCTTTATCACTTCAGTGATGCATTTCCAAGGTTATATTTTGAGCTGTCCCTGCATTTTCTACTGCGTAATACAGTAGATAAAGAAAGTGAATAACCTTGAGTTTGTTTACGCAGAATTCGTTTCTCACAATTCCGCAGTATAATTTTATATTTTTATCCCTGATTTTTCAAAATTCCCTGACCTGCAGCACTTTACTTCATCCTTTCCATATTATTTTTTTAAAAATATGTAAAAAATCTTGATGTAACATTTCCATGTTTAAAAGATCATACAAGTGAGAATCCGTGGGATTTTCTCTCGGCGCTAAACTTTCGCTGTTCGTTCTACTTCGCGGACTCTTGTCAGTCAACTCAGGGTGATAATTATGCGATTGTGTTACTTAACCGCATAACTTGAATCGAGAAAGTTGAGGGACAAGATGGGAATTTTACTTATCATTATGGTTATTATTGCAACTGTTATTATTTTATTGAATCAGACTTCGAATAATAAGCTAATTTTATTTGAGTTTCACAGTGCGAGAAATCACCCCCTTAAGCTCGGCTCTTTAAATAAATCCGTGGCTGGCTGGAACAATTCCCTGGCGGTATTCTTCGCTTTACTAATCCGCTTTATTCCTCTGAATTATTAAATAATGAATAAATGACTAGTGGATCGATTTTTGCTAAATTTAAGTAGCATACTCTAAATTTAAATAATTAAAAAGTGACTGATTCGAAGTCAGTTTTGACTGATTTAAAAATTGCGGATTCAACTACTGACAAAATCAGTGAAAAGTGACTTTTCATATCAGCCAATTTGACTCACTGATTATGACAGTTATTTTAAATGATACAAACTTTTGGAATTTGCAATTGAAAGGATCTGCTTTCAACCAAACGTGGGATACTTAAACCTTTAGTTAAAAAAATTAATTTTCAAGGAAAAAAAACGAATATTCAACAAAACAATTGAATTTTCAAACAGAGAAATGAATTTTCAACTTAAATGATGAATCTTGAACTAAAAAAGAAATTGTTAACAAATTATTTTAACTTTCGACCAAGTAGTATAATTTTCAATGAAAAAATTAATTTTGCGCCAAGAAGATTAATTTTCTACCAGAAAAGACAAATTATCAACCAAGATTTATTTTCTATCAATGAAGACAAATTTTAAACAAAAAAATTATTTTTCAAACGAAAATGTAATACTTAAACTTGCAGATAAAAAAAATTAATTAAAAAAAAACAATTTTGAATAACATAGTTAAATTTTCAAATAAACAGATGAATTTTCATTCAAAATGATGAATCTTCAACAACAAAAAATAAAATTTTAACCAAGAGGTTCAACCAAGTAGTAAGATATTCAACAAAAAAAAGTTGAAATCTCAACACAAAAATATAATAGATAATATTTGAAGCAAAAAGATTATAATTTTAAATAAAAAAAAAAAGATTGGATTTTTTTTAAAGATTTACTTTTTAGCAAGAAAGACAAATTTTCAGCAAAATACATACAATTTCAACCAAATACTTTAATTTTCAGATAAAAAAGGCCAATTATCAACAAAACAAAGATTTTAATTTTGAAATAAAAATAGTTCATATTTCAACTAAAAATGGAATAGTGCAAATTTCAATAAACAAGATTAATTTTCAATGAAGAAAAAACAATTTTTCAGAGAAATAATTAAATTTTTAACCAAATAATAAATTTTTTTAACCAAAAAGAAGAATTTTCCACAAATTACATTTTTTTTTTAAACTAAAAAAGATAATTTTTCAACAAAAAATGGAAAAGTTAAATTTTCAGTTAATAAAAATGATTTTGAAACAAACAAAAAATCAATTTTAAACTAAAGTGATGAATCTTTAAACAAAAAAATTACTTTTTTTTTACAGTAGTTCGACTTTCAACCAAGGAGATGAATTTTCAATTTTCATGTATTTTTCTTTTCTGGTAGAATTTTCGGCGCTAAATTATTATTATTTTTTGACAATTCAACTACTTGGTTGAAAGTTGAACTGATTTGTTCAAAATTTTTTTTTTCGTTTAAGATTTATCACTTCAGTTGAAAATTTATCTCTTTGGTAGAAAATTTATATTTTTTAGTCGAAAATTTTAATATTTTGTTGAAAATTCCTTTTTTTGTTAAACTTTAATATATTTTCAGTTGAAAATTCGTCTTTTTTGTAAGAAATTAATCTTTTTGGTTGAAAAATCATTTTTGCTGGTTAAATATTCAACTACTTGATTGAAAGTTGAACTCCTCCTTTTTTCATCATAATTTTATTTAAAAATTAATCTCATTTGTTGAAAATTAGAATATTTTATTAAAAATTCGTTTTTCTTGTTGAAAATTAATTTTGTTATTGAAAATAATTGCGAGATTATTATTGAATTCCCGTGTTGTTGACTTAAATAATACGTTCGTTTCGCAACACTGCTCCGACCCAGGTCGCTGATCAATCTCTAGCAATCACCCCAGTCGAAGAGCTTCACAAAGTCATTATGTAAAGCTCTCCACTCGGGCCCATTAGTATTGGATCATTTAAAATGACTGGTTTTATCAGTGAGTAAAATCGGCTGAATTCAAAAGTCACTTTTGACCGATTTGTAAGCTAGAAAGAAATAATTTGAAAATGACAAAAATGACTATTGAAAAAACCTTTCTAAAAAGGTTAAATATTTCGAGTTTCGAGAGTTGGGTGGGGTAAAATCCGATTGAATACCTATCGCTTAGAGACACCAAGTCGGTAGTGCTAATCGGTAATTACGACACGCTCGACTATTTATCGTCGATGGAATTCTTGCTCGCGTTCAATGCAATCTATATGATCACGTTGAGCATGTCAAAGTAAAATTACAGTCCCGCTATTTATTGCATATTGTTGAATATTGATATACTAGCAGAAAATAAACGCCCGCGAGGCAAGATTTCACGTCTCTCCATTTTAATTTCCTACCATTAAAAACATTAAAAAACATAAAAAAATTTAAACGCAGGGTGGCCACTATTTTTATCATTTCCGAAAATCGGACGATTTCAAATTTCCGGTCATTTCCCGGTCAAGTTTTTCAACACAACAGAGCAAAAAATTGCAAAATAAAAAAAATGTTTAACAAATACTTAAATTTTCTACTAAAACATATCAATTTTTAACAAAAAATGAAATAGTTAAACTTTCAGTTGAAAAAATTAATTTTCAAAAAAAAAAAAAAAACGGATTTTCAAGAAAATAGTCGAATTTTCAACCAAAGTGATGAATTTTGAAATAAAATTATGAATCTTTAACTGGAATAGTTAAATTTTGAACCAAAAAGATGAATTTTTAAAGAAGAAGTTTAATTTTCAAATAAAAAGATTAATTTTCTACCCAAAAATTCAATTTTTCAACCAAATTTATTCATTTTCAACGAAATAGTTGAATTTTTAATTAAAGAAGACAAATTTTCAACCAAATAATTGAATTTTGAACTAAAGAAATAATAATTTTTAACCGAAAATGGAATAGTAACACTTTTAGTGAAAAAAATTATTTTAAACCAAACATAAGAGTTTTCAATTAAAGTAATGAATCTTTAACTGAAATAGTTGAATTTTGAAACAAAACATTTCATTTTTACTAAAAAAGATAAATTGTCAACTAAAACCTTAATAATTAAATTTCAATTAACAAAATAATGTTTAACCAAACAGATGAATTTTCAACTACAACTATGGAATTTTCAATGGAAATAAGTTAAATTTTCAGTTTAAAAAATTACTTTCAACAAAAAAAACTAACTTTAAAAAAAAGTTACATTTTCAAACAAAGTGATGAATTTTCAAATAAAATTGTAAATATTTAACTGCAATAGTCGAATTTTGAACCAGAAAGATGAATTTTTGACTGAAATGATGAATCTTCAACTAGAATAATTGAATTTTTGACCAAAAAGATTAATTTTCGACCAAGAAGATTAATTTCAACCAAAAAAGACGAATTTTCAACTAAGAAAGATCATTTTTCAACAAAAAATTGAATAATTAAATTTTTAGTCAAAAAATGAATGTTGAACCAAAGGCAACAAAAGAAATTAATTTTTAATTAAAACAATGAATCTTCAACCGAACAAAAATTAATTGTTAACAAAAGAGTTTATTTTTTAAGCAAATAATTTTATTTCCAAACTGAAAGATGAATTTTCAACTACAATAATAAATATTTAAGTAGAATACTGGAATTTGTAACCGAAAAGAAGAATTTTTAAACAAGAAGATTAACTTTCCAAGAAAAATAAGATCATTTTCTACTTAAAAAATCAATTTTTCAACAAAATATGTGAATTTTCAACGAAATAGTTGAATTTTCAATTAAAAAACACACATTTTTATCCAAATTGTTGAATTTAAACTAGAAAAAAAAAAAAATTTCAACTAAAAATGAAACAGTTAAATTTTCAGTTAAAGAAATTAATTTTCAACCAAACTATTAAATTTTCAACTAAAATGATGAATCTTCAACTGGAATAGTTGAATTTAATGCCAAAAAGATTAATTTTCAACCATAAAAATTAATTTTCTACAAAAAAAAGATGAATTTTCTACAAAGTACATAAATTTTCAACGAAATAGTTTAATCTTTAAATGCAAAATATGAATTTTTAACCAAATAGTTGAATTTTCATCAAAAAAAGATAAATTAATTTTCAAGAACTACATTTTCATCCAGAGATGAATTTTAAATTAAAATGATGAATCTTAAACCAAAACCTAACTGATAAATTTGCAACTAAAATAATGAATCTTCAACTGAAATAGTTGAATTTTCAACCAAAAAGTGAGTTTTCAACTAAAACAATGAATCTTCAACTGAAATAGTTGAATTTTCAACCAAAAAAAAAAATTAATTTTTAATAAAAAAGATAAATTGGCAACCAAAATTTAAATAATTAAATTTTAAATTAAAAAAATTAATGCTTAACCAAACAGAAGAATTTCCAACTAAAACTATGGCATATTCAACTGAAATAGTTGAATTTTAAACCAAAAAGATTAGTTTTCAACTAAAACAATGAATCTTCAACTGAAATAGTTGAATTTCCAAAAACAACAAAAAATTAATTTTTACGAAAAAAGATCAATTGTCAACCAAAACTTGAATAATTAAATTTTAAATTAAAAAAATTAATACTCAACCAAACAGAAGAATTTTCAACCAAAACTATGGAATATTCAATTGGAATAAGTTACATTTTCAGTTAAAAAATTACTTTCCACAAAAAAAACTAACTTTCAACAAAATAGTTACATTTTCAAAGTGATGAATTTTCAACTAAAATTGTAAATCTTTGACTGGAATAGTTGAATTTTAAACCAGAAAGTTGAATTTTCAACTAAAATGATGAATCTTTAACTAGAATAATAGAATTTTTGAAAGAGAAAAATTTTTAATTGAAAAAGATCATTTTCAACCAAAAATTGAAAAAATACATTTTTAGTCAACAAATTAATGTTCAAACAAGGAGAAGAATTTTTAACTAAAGTTATGGAATAATAGCTCATTTTTCAACCAATGAAATTAATTTTTAATTAAAATTATGAATCTTCAACTAAAAAAATTATTTTTTAACAAAAGAGTTTAAGTTTTAACCCAGTAATTTTATTTCCAACCTAAAAGATGAATTTTTAACTGAAATGATAAACATTTAACTGAAATACTTTAATTTTTAACAGAAAAGAAGAATTTTTAAACAAGAAGATTAACTTTCAAAGAACAAGATAATTATCTACAAAAAAGTCGATTTTGTAACAAAATAAGTGGATTTACAACGAAATAGTTGAATTTTAAATTAAAAAAGACAAATTTTCATCCAGATTAATTTTCAACCAAACTGATGAATTTTCAACTAAAATGATGAATCTTCAACTGGAACAGTTGAATTTTGTTACCAAAAACATGAATTTTCAAACATAAAAATTAATTTTCTACAAAAAAAGATTTTCCACAAAGTACATCAATTTTCAAACAAATAGTTCGATTTTCATCCAAAAAAGATAAATTTTCAACAAAAAATAAAATAGTTACATTTTTCTGTTAAAAATTTAATTCTTAACCAAAAAAAAACTGATTTTTAGCAAAATAGTTCAATTTTCTACTGGAATAGTTAAATTTTTATTTAAAAAAATTTATTTTCAACAAAGTAGTTACATTTTCCAACAGAGATGAATTTTCAATTGAAATGATGAATTTTAAATCAAAAAAATTAATTTTTAACAAAAGAGTTTAACTTTTAGCCAAGTAGTTGATTTTTTAATTAAGAAAAGATGAATTTGCATCGAACAATATAACAAAATTTTCAATTATGATTCAGAAATATTTTCTTTCTTTGAAATGCTACAAAAAAAGATTAAACATTTTTTAGAAGACAGTTGAATTTTCTACCCAAAAAGTTGAATTTTCTGACCCAGAACATTGAATTTTTAACAAAACAGTTTTATTTTCAACAAGAAAGATAGCTTATCTACCATAAAAGATTAATTTTCTACCAAAGGACGTATTTTCAACTAGTCGAATTAGGCAAAAAAACGAATCGTCAACCTTCAAGAATGATGTTGAATTTTCAATCAATCAAGATGATTTTTAAACAAATAGTTGATTTTTCAATTAAAAAAGATATTTTTAAACTAAAAATGGATTCGTCAAATTTTCAATTTAAAAAATGTAATTCAACCAAAAAATATTAATTTTGAACCCAGTAGGTGTATCCCAAACCAAAAAGATGAATTTTCAAAAAAGAAGATTAATTTTCTAAACAGACGAATTTTCAAAAAAACACAGGAATTTTCTACTAAATAGTTAAATTTTCGGATAAAAAAATTAACTTTTATCAACAAAAAAATACGATTCTTCAACGAAAGACGATAAATTTTTAACCATTTAGTTAAATTTTCAACCAAAAAGATTAAGTTTTCACCAAGATTAATGTTCTACCAAAAAGACGAATTTTCAACCAAATTGTTCAACTTTGAAGCCAAAAAAAAACAAATTATCTACAAAACAGTTAAATTTTCAACCAGAAAATATGATTTATCAACAAAAAAGTTAATTTTCTACTGAATAGTTAAATTTTTATTAAAAAATAATCGAATTTTCAATCAACAATGTGAATTTCCAACAAAAAAGGAAATTTTCGATCACATAGTTTAATTTTCTACCAAGCTGTTGAATTTTCAAGCTGAAAAGACGAATTTTCAAAAAAAAGTTGAATAACAAAAACAGATTAATTTTCAACCAAACAGTATATTTTGAATCAGAAAGGATGAATTATCAACCAAGAAAATTAATTTTCCACAAATTGATGGAATTTTTTCTTCTTTTTTGGTTTGAAAATTCACATTTTCTCGTTGAAAATTGAACTTTTTTGCAGAAAATTCGTATTATTGGCTAAAAATTCGATTTCCTTTGTTGTTGAAAATTATTTTTTTTACTGAAGATTTAACTATTTCATTTTTGTTTGAAAATTTATCTTTCTTACTTGAAAATTCTACTATTTGGTTGAAATCTTATTTTTTGTTGTTAAAAAATCGTCTTTTTTGGTAGACATTTAATCCACTTGGCTTAAAAATTGAACTATTTGGTTGAAAGTTAAATCACTTAGTTAAAAAATCATTTTTTTAGTTGAAGATTCATCAGTATAGTTCAAAATTATTTTTTTAGGTTAAAAATTTAACTATTTGGTCACAAATTTATTTACTTTGTTAAAAAATCGTCTTTTTTGTAGAAAATCAATTTTTTGTTTAAAAATGAAACTGTTTGTTTGAAAATTAATCAAATTAATTAAAAGTTGAGATTTCAGGTAGGTTATTGAAAATTCGCTTTTTTGTTGAATTCAACTGTTATTGATTTAAAATTAAATCTTTTTTTGTTGAAATATAAACTATTACATTTTACAATTATACAATAGAGATACAATTTTTTATTACATTTTTTGTGGAAAATTCATTTTTTAGGTTGAAAATTAAACTCCTGTTGGAAGCTAAACTACTTTCTTAAAAATTCATTTTAATGGTTTAAAATGTTAAATGTTTTTAAACATTTTTTTAAAATCGTTTTCTTGATTAAAAATGGTTTTTAACTGAAATTTTAACTATTTGGTTACAATTAATGTAATTTCTTAAAAATTCGTATTTTTTTGGTGGAAAATTAATTTTCTTGATTCAAAATTCGTCCATTTTGGTAGAAAATTAATTTTCTTGTTCGAAAATTCAACTATTTGTTTAAAAATGTATGTATTCTGTTGAAAATTCGTGTTTTTATGGTAGAAAATTGATCTTGTTGGTTGAAAATTGAACTATTTGGAAAAAATGTATGCATTTTGTTGAAAATTGATCTTTTTACTCTAAAAAATTAATCTTTTTGTAAATTTGGTTTTTGTTTTTGCCTTACGCCTAGACCTAAGGCTAAAACAAAAACAGAGTTAAATTAATCTTTTTGGTTGAAAATTCAACTCTTTTGTATAAAGCTCATCTGTTTGCATGAAAAATTAAAATTTTGGATGAAATTTTTTTCTTTATTAACTGAAAAATCTTTCTTGGTTGAAAGAAGCATCGTCTAAAGATTTGAAAATTCATCTTGTTTTGTAGGAATTACATCCTTATCAAGGAATCTGTATTATCATTAGAGAATAACAGAAAATATTTAACGTCTTTTCAGGCTAGATGGAGCTATGAAAGAAAAATTATTTTACATAATTATTTTCTAAAAAAAGATCTTCTCTTTTCGGTCCGCGGTGAATCGAACCACACATCTACTCTCTAGTAGCTTAATGAGAAAGCACCTAACCGGAAATCGGTAGTTCTGTGGTTCGATTCCCAGAGGAGCGAAAGGAGAAGATCTCTTTTCAGAAAATAATTTTTTTTTCATAGCGCCATCTAGTCTGAAAAGACGTTAAATATTTTCTGTTATTCTTTAATGATAACACAGATTCCTTAAAAAATTTGATTTGTACCATCCAGCAAAATAATGCGTGTATTTCTGAAAAAAGTTTCTTCTCTCGATCTCTCTAGTAGCTTAATGGGAAAGCACCTGAATACATCCTTATCGTTACATTGTTGAATCTAAGCAGCAATTATCAGAAAAACGTTATTTAGCAACAATTTACCAGCTAAAAAACGCGCGCATTATGAAATGCCGTAAATTTTCGGATATAATATTCCAGTTTCGGCTACACGAAAAAAAATTTATTCGTGAAAAAGTCATGAACATGTAGTTAGGTCTCGGATACGAGATAAAAAAATGAAATATTACATCCTTATTTCTATGAGAAATGTATGGATAAATTTCAAAGTTTTTGACGAACAGTTCGAATCTCCTACGAACAGTTCCTGAAAATTTCAGACTGAAATATAAAGAGGAAACATTTTATTTATGCGATTTAATTTATATTAATTTATAAATTCGCAACTCAGAAGATTCGAACCCTCAAAGACTGCTACTCACCAGTTTCTAAACATAAACCAGGAGTGTGTAAATACGCGCAGCCATCAAGGCCAAACAAAATAGGTATTGTACAACTTCTAGCCACTCATCCGACGAGCTCGAAGCACACATACGAGCGCACACACGCATCGTGCGTTTGGGCGAGCGCGTGTGCGGGCCACGTACAGGCGAACCTACTTTCCAGTTCCCAGATTTGTCGAGCAAGCTCGTGAGTGCTCTGAGAATTTTTTCCCAATCACTCGTAATATTTTTGTAATTATTCACGTAAAAAAAAGTGATGATCCATTTTAGAATTTTCACATCGAGTTCGTCAATTTTTTCTCAAAGTTATCAGATTATTTACGAAAATACATCAATATCCGATGAATTTTTCTGAGATCCGAGACCCAGTTACTAGTTCGCGACTTTTTTACGGATAAATTTTTTCCGTGTATCTTCCGGGTGCACCCGGAACCTGCAGGGTGGTTACGCTGCAGATACAACCTTCAAAAATTAAAATGCGAACATATTTCGAAGGGACTTAGTTTTTCCCAGAGAAAATTTGATGTGCCCTTATTGCATCCAGGCCATGAATGATTTTTGCGCCATGGATGAAGAGTGTGACCCTTTGTACTGAAGCTCCTTAGTAGATAAGTAAGGCCGGTTCTGGCCTGATTAGTATTAGTGCGTGTATGTGTGAGGTAAGCCTGTGTGCGTGTGTCTGTGTGAGGTAAGCCTGTGTGCTTGTGTCTGTGTGAGGTTGACATCGAGACCGTTCTAGAACATTCCTTGATGATGACGTCACAGTAATGTTGCGCAATTGTGCCAGCTAAATTCATGTAACAACAGGTTCAAGGTTATTTCTTATCTCAAGAATTTGTAGTGTAAATACTTTCAAGGTTACATTTTTGCTTTGTCCTGGCAATTTCTACTGCGTAATATAGTTATTGCAAGAAAAACAAGGATGATTTATCGCGTTTCTAACTCAAAAAGTAAGACGGACGCGTTACAAGGCGGGTTCTAAGCCACGGTTTCTAAGCCACTTTTACAAGACGGGTTCTAAGCCACGGTTTCTAAGCCACTTTTACAAGACGGGTTCTAAGCCACGGGTTCTAAATCACTTGTACAAGACGGACTCTGGATATGTATTCTCGGAGGGTCCTGGTGAT
>CAKNYM010034230.1:0-14561 GCA_932195095.1 Andricus curvator
TTTTATCATAAGGCTTTTTTCTGTACATTTGGTGCGGGGTCCTTTTTTATTATTTATATTTACAATGGATATTCAATATTCTAAAACTTTTCAAAATTTACTAAATTCATACACAAATAGAAATAAGGGGCCTTACATAAACCACGTGGTTTCTTTAGGGAGAGGAGGTTTCGACGAAAGACCACGTTGGTCTACATTGGGGGGGGGGGGGTCCGTGTCCGAGCCGCGTGGTTTTACACTTGGGTGTTAAAAAAAAATAAAACGCATGGCCAGAAAACGAAAAAATGGTTACTGAAAACAATAATAAGTCTGAAAATATTACAACACAAAATGAATCAATTTTAACCCAAATAGTTAGATTTTTAAACCATGGTGGTCTACGAGAATGCCACGGTGGACTACATGGGGGGACGGGGGTGTTAAAAAGTGGCCAAAATTGGGCCTCATGGTTTATGGAAGCTTCCTAACGTTTCCCCTTGGTTCATAACATCGTTTTTTCGAAAACAATACGAAACACATTAGAGTAGTAGACTGGATTGGTTGGTAAGAGTCCAGTTGGACACATGCGTATTAACTCAAGCACTGAAAACTCTTTCCCAGGGCAGACAGGTGATAACGTATTAGAAATTTTAAAATTTCCCCCACCCTTTGAATGACATTTTTCTTCAAACGCAAAACATACAAACATAATATTTTAGCTGAGTTCACAGCCCAAAATGGTCACCGAACAGCTCACTTCAAGTCGAAATATATTACATTTTTAACAGAATAATTTTTTTTTGAACAAAAAAGATTCAGTTGCTACCAAAACAGATAAATTTTTAACGAAACAGTTGAGTTTTTAAGGTAAGTGGTGGAATGTTTCAGGAAAACCAGTGAACTTTACACCCTGAAAGATGATTTTTAACTATGAAAGATGATTTTTCAACAAAATAGTTGATTTTTAAACAAACAAAAAATTAATTTTAGACCAAATGGTTGAAATTTAAAGGAAAAGAGATAAATTTTCAAACAAAAAAGATTTAACTTCGAACAAAAACTGTTGCATTCTTAATAAAATAGGTGAATCTCCAACCAAGAAAGACGAATTTTTTATAAAACAGTTGTAGTTTTAACCAAGATTGGTGAGTTTAAAACAAGAGCGTTTTTACCAAAAAGATGCATTTTCAACCAAAAGACTAAATTTGCAACAAAGGAATTGAATTTTTCATAAAAAAGATGACTTTAACAAAATATTAAAATATTCAACAAATTACTTACATTTGTAACAACATAGTCGAATTTTCGACCCAGAAAGATGAATTTTCAATCAAATGTGTAGTTGAATTGTCAGGAAAAAAATAATTATCAAAGAAATACTTGCATTTACAACCAAACAGACGAACTTTTAAGCAAAAGGGACTCCATTTTAGAAGACACATACATTTTCAATCCAGGAGAACGAATTCTCTATCCAAAAAGACGGATGTTCAACAAAACAGTAAAGTTTTGAACAAAACAATTAAATTGTAAAAAAAATCAATCGTCAACATAAAATATAATAGTTGATATTTTAAAAAAACGATTTCAATTTCAACTAAAAAACAGGCAAATTGATCCAAAAAGGTGAATTCGCAACGGAAAATGTAACCAAATTGTTGAATTTACAAACCAAAAAAGCAAATCTCCCAGTAAAAAGTTTAAATTTTTAACACCAAAATCTGACTTTTCAACCAAAAAGACAATTTTCAACTAAATAGTTGAAATTTCTATGAAAATAATAGAATTTTCAACGAAAGAGAGACAAATTTTCAAGAAAATAGCTCCATTTTTCAACGAAATAGTTGAACTATAAACTTAAAATGATCAATTATCAACAAAAAATGGAATAGATGAATTTGCAGTTGAAAAATTAGTTTTTAACCAAAAAAACGAATTTTCATCAAAATAGTTAAATCTTCAAACAAATAGAATTTTTAACAAAAAGAGATCAATTCTGAACCAAAAATATAATAGTAGACTTTCGAATTGAAAATAATTATTTTTCGACGAGAAATAATTAAATTTTGTTATTGGAGATGCCCGGAGATCCTGAGGAATTGAGGGACTGGTGTTGTAAAAGTGTTTAAATAATTCTTGTAACTGTTACTTACTCGACCCTTAACAGTGACTCTTGTTGTAATACGCATATATACAAATTTAAACAAATAAAAACAAAATTTAAGGTTTATATCAAGTTCTTTAATTGTTTTTAAAAGCTGTTTTTCATGGCGAAGAAACTATCGACTTTACTTATAAGAAATCTAAAATAAATATGTGGTACATTTAAAAAATATTTTGTAGACATGCTAAGATTTGAATTTCGAAAAATCCGGATCGTTCCTTTCTTTCTCCGCGCGTCTATGCGGATAAATTTAGATAAATAATCCCGTGAATTCTTTTGAAAATTTGCTACATCCCTTCAAATATTTCGAATTTCATGGAGCTCACTGGAAATCTCGTAAAATCCTTGACATCTTTAAAATCTCATTAAAATCCTTTGGAATCCGTCTGAATTCCTTAAAATCTTTAAAAATCTGTTAAAATCATTCTGAATCTCTTACAATTCCTGAATATTTTGAAAGACATTAAAATTCTTCCAAATCCCTGAAAGTCCTTCATGAAATACTGGAAATACTTTGAAATTCCATTTAATCTTCTGAAATCTTAGTCCTCTAAAATCCATAGATATCCTTCGAATCTTTTCAAGTCTCTCAAAATGCATTGAAATCCCGTGAAATTATCAAAACCCCATTGAATCTCATAAAATCTGTTAATATCCTTTAAAATCCTTCGAAATGCCGTGACTTCTTTTGAAATATTTCAAAATCTCTTAAAAGTTTTATCAAAGAAATTCTATTCTTCAGTATTTCAGTAGACTTGTAGCCTAAACTATTTAACCGATTGGTACAAAAATGTCAACATAGGTTTATTGGATTTATACTAAATATAGAACACGTGGAATGTTAATTCAGTTTACGCAAGCGAAATTCATAAGAGAAGAGTAGAGAAAGAATTACGAAATTATCGTAATTTGTGGCCTCGCCAATGGTAGCGTTAAGTCAACTAAAATTTGTTTTTCACGAATCTTCGTTTTATTGATCTAACTGCAATGTTTATTCTATGTCTGAATAATTAAGATTTTCGACCAATAATGTCGTCTTTCACATGTTCAATTAGGCAACACGTATTTTTCTGATTTACGAGACAAAAAATCTGCGAAGTTATAAGTTTTTGAATTTGGAAGTTTTTTTTCAAATAAACACAAATTCTATCTTTGAACCTATACAATTTTTAATTGAAAATACTCGAATTTCCTTTCTACATTCTAGTGAGGTTTATCTACCTCTTTTGAAATCCGTTGGAAAATGTTAATAAGGTTTACAGAAATTATTTTCACAAAAATCGCACCTTTATATTGTCTGCCATTTTTAAAATCAATTTGTACTTCAATAGGAAGACATCCTATGAGTTTTATACCGGGTCCAACCATTTTTGTGACGAGATTTTTTTGTCGAAAAATTTATTTTCCGCATTTTTTTTAACCAACAGAGTTGGGAAAGAATTAACAAATTATCATGATTTGAAATCTTGCCCAAGGTACCGTTGGATCAACTAATATCTGTTTTTCTCCTATCGTTGTTTACTTGCTCGAATAGCAATGTTTACTGCATGAACAAATAATTTAGATTTTCGAGAAATACTGAGGTACGTCGCATGTTCACGACACCAGAAAAGTTACATTCAGAAAAATATTTGTGTTAAATTAAAGTAACCATTTCTTTAACATAATTTTTTATTTAATGAACATTAAGGTTAATATTTTTATTATTTAGCTTTTAAATTAAAATTCTAAATAATGGGTGAAAAAAATTCATCGGCACCCCAGCTGCCGATTCGAGCATTCTGTTATATTAATATACATATATTAATTTCATTCATTTTGGCTTGCTAGGTTTCGGTGGTATTACAATTATTTGATTTCTGATAACTATAGCTTATGCACCTCGTTGATAGGAAATCTGGCATAAATATGGTATAAATTGTAAAAAATACTTCTTGGACAAGATCTATAATTTGAATTTTGTACAATCTGGATCATAATTGAGCTTCCCAATAGTACGCTACGATCAAAAATTTTGCATTTTTTATTATTTTCCAAAGTTTCTATTCACAACCTCGCAAAAACCATCTGTAAAATGATTTTTATACAAATCTAGATATTTATTAACTTTAAGCCCGTCTGTCTGGATTTGAGGACAACGACGTATATGAATTAAATATTTGAGCGTTGGCACTGGCCGAAAAAGCAGTGTTTATTTCATGATAACGAATCATAAGCAAAGGTTTCCGAACATTGCCTTCTTTTTATTTCGATAAACTTGAAAACTTTAAGCAATCGTGTTCTTCTATAAAATTGGTCTATTTTTCACATTTCTCATTTCTATTACCTTTTTTAAATTAATATACAAATAAATTCATATATTTTCACTAAGAAATTAGTAGTTTCCCCTATTCTCTAATTGAATTAGCATAATTTCACTAGTATTTAGTGATAATTCACTCATTTAGATTTATAGGCTGCATAAAAAAAATGTATTTATTTAAAAAAGACAATTTCCTGCGTTCAAATAATGAGATTAAATCAATTATTTCATAGATTTTAGCCAGTACCTTATATGATTCAACATTTTGTTTAATTAAACAAATAATATCAAGCAAATCATCTCTTTTATACGAAAAAGAGAAAAAGCGTAATTTTATGAAATCCAAAAAAAAAAATTCAGTTTGTTTGGAGGAACTTTCATTTTGAATTAAAAAAACGAAGTTAGAGGAATTTCTAGTTTATCGCCTTGCTGATGCACATTTTCTCAGCAGGCAAATTTACTTTTTCTTCAGTATCGTAAAAACATTATTTATTCCATTATAAAGGTACAATTTTTTGAATATCTTCAGCTATAATATTTTTTAATTTCCAAATCGAGTATATGTCGGGCTCCCTTTGCTAATTTTTTTATTCAACTTTTTTGACCAGCGACGAGCATGAAATAAATATTTAAACTACGTCATTGACATCATTAATAAAAATATTAAATCCTAATCAAAGGGAGACATAATAAAAAATGACACTTCTGTATACTGATAACAAAATCTTTAACAGCAGAAAATTTACTTGATTCCATGAAATGATCATCTTCAACTTTCAACATCTGATAAATATTTTATCAATTCTATAAATAATTATTTATCTGGAAAAAATATTTCTCTCGCTAAAAGAAACCTAAATTACTTTATCCATAGATGCATGAATTACTTAATTCAAAGAATCGATTTGCTTAAAATGAAGAGAAATTAAATCAGCTTCTGAACTTTCTAGAAATCATTTCCCTGACTTACGTAACAATTTTCTCAATTATTGCAAAGAAATATTTATCTGTTATAATGAAATATGACAAAAAAATGATTTCTTTGATTCGAGGCATGACTCTTGCCTCTCAATAATATTTACTCAACTGAAGCAAAGAAATCTTTCGTAAAAAGAAAAAGAAACACATTTCCTTGGATCAGGTAATTTTTTTAGTGTAAACCCAGAGAAAATTTATGTTCAAATGTAAGAAATTGTCTCTTTAGTTTTTGTATTAGTTTCATTAATAATTACATATGTTTTTTTGCTTTCATTTTTTCCATCTTACCAAAAAAATAATACTTAAGAATAGTTTTTTGAAAAAAAAACTCGAGAGTTCAAAAACAGATTCCACAAAATGCTGTAAACCAAGAAGTGGCGTAACTCTCTAAATACAAATTAGTAAAATTGCACTAATTACTACTTAAATTTCATTAATTTAATTAGTGAAAAGTCGTTCACTAACAATTATGAGAAAACTACTCATTGAATTAGTGCAAATAATTAATGATTCGATAGTCGAAGTCTACCATTACTTACTTAATTAATATATACTTTACTTAAGAATGTATATATTAATTAAAGCAGGTTATAGAGGTGGCAAACGTGAAAAATCAAAAAATTTATTACAAGAATGCGATTGTGCAACATTTCTAACTTTATTAAAACTATGAGCCCGAAGTATTATGAAACTTGTAAATAGACTTTGTCACCTCCACTAACATACCGTATTCACAAATCATTGCTTCATAATCGCAAAATGAGAATTAATTACACAAGAAAAAGAAGATCAGAAAAAAACATGTACAATTCAAAAATTAGCATTAGAATAAACGTTTTCTAGAATATTCTGAGAAGGGGATAAATAAATTTTTTAGATTCTAATTTTCAGTATCAACAAGCTTTCGACTCAATTTTTTGTTGATTCGTGTTTCTGTCTCATTGTTATGTCATAATTTATTTTTAGATGTATTTAATGTAAAGGACTGAAAATAAGAATGAAATACTCATGAAAAGTACACAAACGAATAAAAAAGTCATCCAAAGAAGCTCACTTGTAACAAGAAAGAAGTTACAATTTTAAAATACCTGCATTTTTTAAAACGATTTACTTTTATTACGATTTTCAATATATATTTTTTTATTTTCGTCTTCTCGCAGACCTCCAGGAGTATCATACAGTTTCTAAATCCTAATTTATATTTCTGACAAAGTTTACAGTAGTTTCAGGATAAGCTGTAGAATGACAAATAGCCAATAAGCCTTACTTTCTGAGATATCGAGGTTTGAATATGTAACAGCCTCCGAAGAATGAAAAATGAAAAAAAAATACTGTGACGAGCAAAGTAAAAAAAAAACATAGTATAAATTTTACATCTTTTTGTCAACGATTCCTAACAGTATTTTTCTCAAGTTATTTGATTAATTTTAAGCTTTAAAGTACAAGATGCGTCATTAACAGATTGTCAACTTACATGAATCTAATATTTTCGATAAGGAAGGTAGATAAAGTTTGCTTTTATTTCATAGCAATAAACCTTGCTTTACGCAACGATTTATTTTCCTCAGCTGCATTCCATTACCTAAATGGAGATAATAATGTTTGTCAATAATGAGATAGTGGTTACTATATATATACAGATAAATCACATTTAGCATCTTCTCAGTTACACTTCAGAAAGTTATCTAAAAACTAGTTCTTTGTCTTCAGCAAAATGAAGATTCTTATTTGTACTCTGATATCCACATTAATGATATTTTTTAATTCTGTTCGTAAGTATTATCTAATATTTGAATCTTAAAAAGTCATTTGTTATAAATTATTTGTAATCATTTGATATTGAGCCAATTTATATCCATACTTTTCGCGTTCACTTTGTTCTTATAGAAAAAAATGTATTCAAAAGTTTTCTATCGGAAAGCTTAAAATATGGGTCCTTGCATATAACTTTAGCCAAAAATTATTTCAAAAACCCCCTTTTTTATAACAAAATAAGAACTTAATTTATTCTAAATATGCCCCATCGGAAGCTACAACTTTCAGCTCACGATGGGGCATATTTCGAATAAAGTAAGTTCTTATTTTGTTAAAAAAAAGCAGATTTTTGGAATATTGTTTGCCTTCAGTCATATGCAAGGCAGAAATCCCCCCCCCCCTCTTCCAAATAATTTTTCACGCAAAGTATTTTCGCAAAATTTTTGGTTCAGTGCACGGCAAAAGTTTTAATTCCAAAGTTTCAAAACTAAATGCAGAATATTATGAGATACAGAGACGGCAATAAATAGATGTGAAGTTAATTTTTTAGAACATGCATTTGTTAGCGAAAAATTCAGTTTCTGCGTAATGTAATGTAACGTAATGTTATACTTTCAACCTAAATCATCCCTTTCTGATTCCATTCAAACACACCTTTCTGGCCAACCTCATATTTCCTGAATGAAAGAACTCAAAATATTACTCTGATATTTGGTGGAAAAATGTTTGTATTACAATTTTCATTTTGTCAAAACTCTTTCTTACATTTGGAACTCAATTTTTTTCCAACATATTTTTCAGAAACTTTATATTAAATTTTTCTATTAGTTTGAGATGTTACATTTATAATAAAAATTTATCATGTTATCATTAAGTGTATATCAATATATCATCCAAAAACTTCACATCTAAAACTTTTGTTTCATTACATTGCCAATCTTTAAAACTGAAACTTTGGACGTGTACCGAACAAAAATTTGGTATAACCCTTCTCCCTGCGTAGATTTAAAGGCCACTCAAAAGCAATATTTAGAAAAAAACTGCATCCATTGGGGCGTATCTTCATAAGCAGAACACCCGACTGGTGACCTGCTACCACTCGGACAATAGCTTTGATCTTCCGTGAAATAATGTATCAATACAAAATCGCTATTTATTTCTTCTTACAGAATCAGTGAAGCCACCACCACGCCCTAATCAACCGCCACCTCGTAATTTGTTGAAATATAACGGTATATTACGCTATTGGTTATTTCGAGGACAATTATATGGAACGCCCTGTGGCGGAACGATTCATCGATGCATAGGAGGATTAGGTAGGAGTGTGGAGTTTTGCCCCCCCCCCCTCGAATAAAAAAAACCTTTTTCGCACATCCACCTCTAAGGTTGCAATTTTCATGCTTTTCTGCAGGGTTAACAAATTTTTCAGTAATTTTATGGATTTACGGATGTTTTCTGTAATAATTACTGAATTTTGCTGTCAATTTGATCTCTTTAAACTCTACACTCTCATACGAAAGTCTGTAAATTTTACAGAAAGTATCCGTAAACTTGTAGAATCACTAAAAATTTGGTAAACTCTGCAGAAAATTCGGTGAGCTTTACAGAAAAGTTATTCGATCCCAAGTTCAAGTGATAATCTTGTAATTTGAACAGAATCATTTTTCATCGTGTAAAAACTAGAAATATCTTTTTTGTAACGCACGCACGAAATGTTCGCTTTTCGAGGCATGTATTACGTGCGCGAAGTGACCAATTCCAAAGCCGTGATAAAAAGCAGTTATAAAAAGACTTTTTCTAGCTGCTGCGCTTGCGCTCTTTAAGCAAGATTACTTTTTCTAGCTGCTGCGCTTGCGCAGTTCCAGCCAGATTACTTTTTCTTGCTGTTGCGCTTGCGCATTTCGATTCAGATTTACTTTCCAGGACTGCCGTAATAATAACCTCACTTCATTATGATTTGACGCTTGAGAGACTGATTGTGAGTAGTGAATAGTGATTGGACAAACTCGAAGTGATAAGTTAACATAAATGATTGTTAAATTACCATCAGTTACCGATAAATTACCGAAAATGTTAGAAATTTGTGGATACATGAAATTTCCGGTAATTTATCAATTTTCCATAAATTTCCGGAAATTTGGGAAATTTAGCAATTTTCCATAAATTTCCGCAAATTTAAAAAAATTGTCCAAAAAGATTTGGCTATATGAAATTTCCGGTAATTTTTCAATTTTCCATAAATTACCGGAAATTTAGCAATTTTCCATAAATTTCTGGAAATTCTTGGAATCTTTGCAAAAAGCTTCGGATACCTGAAATTTCCGATGATTTAGCAACTTCTCATAAATTTCCGGAAATTCTGGACATTTTTCCATTTTCCGGATATTTTGGAAATTTAAAAAAATTTTCCAAAAAGCTTTGGCTACCTGAAATTTCCGGTAATTTTGCAATTTTCGATAAATTACCGGAAATTTAGCAATTTTCCATAAATTTCAGGAAATTTTCGGAATCTTTGCAAAAAGCTTTGGATACCTGAAATTTCCGATGATTTAGCAACTTCTCACAAATTTCCGGAAATTTTGGACATTTTTCCATTTTCCGGAAATTTTGGAAATTCAAAAAATTTTCCAAAAAGCTTTGGCTACCTGAAATTTCTGGTAATTTTGCAATTTTCCATAAATTTCTGGAAATTTTTGGAATCTTTGCAAAAAGCTTTGGATACCTGAAATTTCCGATGATTTAGCAACTTCTCATACATTTCCGGAAATTTTGGACATTTTTCCATTTTCCGGAAATTTTTGAAATTTTTGGATTTTTTCCGAAAACCTTTGGATGCCTTGAATTTTTGGAAATTTTCTGTAATATACGAATTCACCATAAATTTCCGGAAATTTTTGGTAATTTTACCATAAATTTCCAAAAGTTACCATAAATTTCCAAAAAATTTATTCTTATTGTTTCTCAAATCGAAAATTTCCTGCATTTGTTACAAAAAATATCGTGTGCAACAGGTGCTGAAAGTAGACAGTTGCAACTCTTGTGAAGTTTACAGTACTCGCCATCGGCTCATCTTCGGGTCGTTTCCGGCTTATCTTCGGCTCGCCTACAACTCCCCTTCGACTCGCCTCTGGCTCGTAAAGAAAACTTCACACTCGTGTGGAACTGCCTACTTTCCGCACTTGTAAATATACTATTTTTCGTATCTTCTTTTGCGAGTCCTGTTTTTGAACAGAACAACTTCATGATACTAGTTTCAATGTCTCATTTTTTTACACCTGAAATGAGCCTTGAAATATTTTTTTTTTACAGAGACCCGACGAACACCATATTTGCGACAACGGAGACTTCAGGTAAAACGAGGTATTACTGAACCGACGCCAGGGCTACAAGAAGTAAAAACAATGCCACCCGATATTCAGGAAGGCGATATGCTGTACCGTGGTGGAAAGCCCTTTGGAAGAGTCGGAAAACAAAAGAAGATTTTGGAACTCCATCCATCTCATGCCGGTAATTGAAAATCAAAACACAATCTAAAAGAGATTTAAGAGAATTCTGCCAGAAACGGCTCGTTCCTTTTTTACGACGGAGGTGGCACCAATGTGTCCCCCCCCCCCCCCCAAGGCATAATGTATAATCGAACTAAAGCGCCCCCAGGTGCAAAAATGATATATAATTTATACATAGTGGACAAACACTGATATTTTTCATTTATTTTGAGCAGAAAAATTTATTAAACAAATGAAAAACATCATTGTCTCGTCCACTATATATGAACTATATAGTATATAACTTTTTCACCTGGGTCTATAAAGGGACATGTTAATATGGTCCGACGTTGTTCACATTATAGTATACATAATTTTTTTTAAACAATGAAAAATTGTAGAGATTCAGAAAAAAAATTCAAAATTTAATTTTTTCGACAATTACCGTAAATTGGGGCTGAGCGGCACATATATGGGGGAACCAGGGGCACCCTTAATTTTGTATTAAAACCGTGATATTGCATTGCTTATATTATTATTATTATTATAGATTAGCAGTTCGAACTCGAAAGTTCATTGCCTCATCTACCCGAGACCGCCACACATCTCTATCTTGTGCATTCTCCATCCAGTTTAAGTAATCATGTCCTAGTTCTTTTAGATCATCCCTTACATTTTTCTCCCATCTGTTTCTCGGTCTGCCTAGGGGTCTCTTACCAGTCGGTCTCCCTCTTAAAACTTGCGCCACTGTTCTTTCATTGCCCATTCTTGCTACATGCCCCGCCCATCTTAATTTACGCGCTTTCATTACTCTATTAATATTTGCTGACCCGTAGAGAGCGTGCAGCTCATCATTATGCAGTTTTCTCCACTCGCCGGTCTCTTCGTCCCTTTTTGGACCATAGATTTTTCTAAGTACTTTATTCTCGAAAACTCTAAACCTATTCTCTTCTCCTTTCGTCAGCGCCCACGTTTCACACCCGTACATGACGACCGGCATTATTATCGTTTTGTAAATTCTTACTTTGATGTTTCTAGATAGCGATCGCGATTTTAGTAGCGTGTTTGCTGCATAATAGCACCCATTGCCAGCGTGTAGCCGCGCATTGATTTCCGTTTTAATCTTATTTTCGCTAGTTATAATAGACCCGAGGTATTTAAACTCGTTAACCCTTTCGAATTTCATATTTCCGGCCATTAGATCACCGTCTTGGTTACTTTGTCCGGACCTGACGACGGTCATATATTTTGTCTTCGGTTCGCTAACTTCCAAGCCAATCTCTTTGGCTTTTGAGATCAAGATTCCTGCATTTTTAGCTACCGTTTCTTTATCATCCCCTAGTACGTCGAGATCATCCGCATATCCAAGAATTTGTATTACCCCATTGAGGGTAGCACCGGTCGGATTCGCCTGCACTTGCCTAACCACGTATTCTAAAACTAAGTTAAAAAGGACGCACGAAAGTGCATCGCCCTGTTTCAGGCCATCGCGGATCGAAAACTCTTCAGATAAACTACCGTTTACGCGTATTCTACCCTTACTGCCGCTTAAGCAAATTTCGATAAGTCTAACCAATTTTCTTGGCACACCCAAGAACTCTAGGATCCAGTACATTCGCGCGCGTATAATAGAGTCGTAAGCTTTTTTAAAATCGATAAATAGCTGATGTACTGCTTCTTTAAATTCCCATTTCTTTTCTAACAGTTGTCTAATTGTAAACATTTGATCGCTTGTAGATCTGTTTCGGCGGAATCCACACTGGTAATCCCCAATGATTTCCTCGGCAAAAGGAGTTAGTCTACTTAGGATAACATTAGACAGGATCTTGTAGCACGAAGGCACAAGTGAAATTCCCCGATAGTTGTTACAGTTAGTTTTATCGCCTTTTTTAAAGATGGGAATAATGATAGAGGTATTCCATTCTTCCGGCATGCGTTCTGTTTTCCAAACTGCGCGTATCAATTTACAAATTTGCCTTGTGAGGCAAGGGCCTCCATTTTTTATCAGTTCTGACGGTAGGTCATCAATGCCCGCGGCTTTGTTATTTTTCAACTTCTTTATGGCCATTTCTATTTCTATATCAGTAGGATCGTTAATTAATAGATCAGCAGTGTGGATTTCGCCGAGATTACCTTCAACGGGGGCTTCGCGTACATTTAATAGTTCATCGAAATAATCTTTCCATAAATTCAGTCTCTCTGTCGCATCGGCTACTAGATTGCCATTTTCGTCCCTCATTACTTCCGTTCTACTTTGAAAGCCTTTCTTTATAAAACTGATTCCCCTGTACATCTCACGCGGGTTATTTTGTTTATTATGCGCTTCTATTGCTATTATTTTATTCTTTTCCCACTCCCTTTTCTTGGATCTATAGAGCCTATTTGTACTTTTGCTAGTCTCGAGATATTTCTTATGTGTTTGATCGCACTTATTTTGTAAACTACTTAGTCTGGCCTTCCGACGTTTCTCAAACCAGAGTTTGCACTCTTCGTCACACCATGGTTTGCTTTTGGTTACTTTCTTAAAACCTATCGTAAGTTTCGCGGCTGCCTTTATCGCCTTTTTCGTATTGCTCCACAGGGTTTCCGGGTCCTCCTCGTGATTATTGTTATCGTCTCTCTGTTCTTGGAGAGCGTCGAAACTATTAGAAATCTCAACTTGGTAATTTAATGTTTCTGTTGCTGTTTTGAACTTATCTATATTGAAACGAACTGTTGGCTCTGTGTGGCTTGTTTTCTTACTTAACGCTAGCCTAGATCTTAGTTTTACTATCACGAGAAAATGGTCTGAATTTAAATCCGCTCCCCTATACGATCTTATATCGAGAATGTTTGTATGACGTCTTCTGTCTATTAGAACGTGATCAATCTGATTGTGAGTATTACCATCTGGTGATGTCCAGGTGGCCTTATGTATATTTTTATGCTTGAAATATGTGCTTTTGACAACGAGGTTCTTTGAAGCTGCAAAGTTTATTACTCTGGTTCCATTATCATTACTGACGTCATGCAAACTTTCTGATCCTATTGTAGGCCTATACATTGGTTCTTTTCCAATTTTCGCGTTGAAATCCCCCAATACTATTTTTGCGTCAAACGTTGAGAACTTGTCAAAAACCTGCTCGATTGTTTCATAAAAAAGATCTTTAGTGTCTTCGTCTTTGTCCTCAGTGGGGCAGTGCACATTGATTAATACGTGTTTGCTGAAATTACCCTTTAGTACAATGTATGATAACCGGTCGTTAATGAATTGCATGTCGATAAGTGCTTGCGAAATTCGTTTATTAATAAGAAAACCAGTCCCCAGTCTTTGCCCCTTAGCTCCTCCCCAGTGCAAAGTATAGTTGACGGGCTGAGAGTAAAAGCGGTGCAAAATGAGTTGCAGAAGAGAAGCGGTTTCAGTTTTCGTGTCAACGCAAAGAAGACTTGAAAAAAGTATGGGAGTGAAAACGGAATGATTGAGCGTCAGAGTAGAAGCGAACTGAAATTATTCCGCGGGGAAAAACGGTTTTGGACTTCAACCCGCTTTGGCTCCCAGTCTGAACTCAAGCCGCTTTTACCCACAGTCCCAACCCATCCAGAACATGGGAATTTTCGGCCCCCACCACTTTCCCATCTGGGAGCAACACATGCAAACGTAGCGTGTCGGTGAGTCGGCTCTGTTACATGCTGTGTAGACCAGCTTGTTGGCTATTCGGAGGTTTGGGTTGATTTTTGTTTTCAAAAATTCACACCTAAACGAAAGACTTCAAATACATGTAATGAAGTCTTGAAATATTTAATGATTATGTCTTACAGGAATGTATATGGGATTTTAAGGTTAGGTTAATAAGATCTATCACTTCCAAGTTGTTTCATTTTTTATTATTTACGTTTTATTTTTCAATCGATTTTAAAT
>CAKNYM010034231.1:0-11496 GCA_932195095.1 Andricus curvator
CGAACTTTTGTGGTTGTTGATTATTTTTAAAGCACAAAAGTTCGTTTCGTTTCCCGAGCTTTAAATTTTTTTTTAGTTTGGTTATTATTACACTAATGTAACCAAAATTGTGTAATAAGTTAGAGAGAAGTACTTTTGCGGCTTTTAAATGAGTTTTCTTATTATTAAATTGATGATTTATTTTCAAAAACGAAAGTTTGTTTGGTTTCCTTAGATTACATTTTTTGTTGGTTTTCTTACAATTTTGTTTTTTTAATGATAAATGTATCAAAAATTTGCAACCAATTGCAAAGAATTACTTTTGGGGTTTAAAAATGTGTTTTTTATCTTAGACTTTTGTTGGTGAGTTTTAAAGAAGAAAAGTTTGTTTGGATTTCCCATCTTCAACTATTTTGAACTTTATTACAATTAATGTAGCAGAATTTTTGCAATTAATCGCAAAGAATTACTTTTGGAGGTTCAAAATGTGTTTTCGAATTTTTAAGTAGTTGGTTATTTTAAAAAATCAAAAGTTAGTTTCGTTTCCCGAGCTTTAAATTCTTTGTTTAATTTTGTTACATTAAATGTAACAAAAATTGTGTAGAGAGTTGCGGAGAATTAATTTTGTGGATTTGAAAATGAGTTTTCTTACCTTGGACTTGTTTATTTATTTTCTGGAACAAAAGTTTGTTTGGTTTTCCCGGTTTCAATTTGTTGTTGGTTTTGTTACAATAAATGTAACACAAATTTTGCAATGAATCTCAAAGAATTACTTTCGTTTGGTACAAAATGTGTCTCTTATTTTAGAGTTGTTAGTTAAGTTTAAAGAACAAAAGTTGGTTCCGTTTCCCCAGCTTTAGATTTATTTATTGTTTTTGTAGCAATAAATGTAACAAAAAATTTGCATCGCGTGCAATAGAATTACTTTTGGTGTTAAAAATGTGTTTTCTTATCTTAGACTTGTTGGTTAATTCTAAAGAACAAAAGTTTGTTTGGGTTTCCCATTTTTAATCTTTTTTTAAACTTGTTACAATGAATGTAACAAAAAATTTTGTAATGAATCGCAAAGAATTACTTATCGTAAAATTGTTAATTAATTTTCAGTAACAAAAGTTGGTTTTGTTTCTCCGAGTTTTAAGTTACTTTGTTTGTTTTATAACAAAAATGTAACAAAATTTCTGCGACCAGGAAAGTTCTGTATTAAATGGAAATTCATCTTTTTTAGGTTGAGCAAATGTTATGTTATTTTAAGGACGGTAATAAACGTTTGCAAGAACAACTAAGAATTTAAAAAAATTTAAAGGCTTGAATTTCGCGTCTTGTAGAAACAATCAAAGATCAACGATGTGACATTTTTGCGGGAGCTGAAGTGAACCGCCAGCACGCACACTATCCTAACAATTATGAGACAAACAAGTGGTTGCTAAAGCTCGATTCTGATTGGTTCATTATGCCCAACTTTGAAGCTTTACTGTGCCCAAAGTAAGGCCCAGATCAGATTTTGCCAGCGGACTTTTCTGTTTCTGTTTTTGTCCTCTATCACCCAGTGCCGGCACGTTCATAGATGGTGGGACACCTGTAGAACACGTAGAAAATAGGAAAAAAGGTGAGATTGTCCCTGTGTATATAAGCAATGAAAAATCGAGATGTCCCACAATTCACCTTTTAATGATTGAAAATACTGATTTTGATAATAATGACAGCGAAAGTAATCCAGTGTATCATTTCGCATGGATTAAAAATCTATCCCGACTCATAAAATCACAGTTTACAAAAGAAAATCGCCGCACATGGTTCTGTGATAGGTGCTTGTGTCATTTCAAATTTGAAAAGTCTCTAATGAAACACAGAGCTGATTGTGAAAATTTAAATAACTGTAGAGTCATACTCCCAACCATTTGAGGTGTAGGCAGACATTGAATGTTTGTTGGAGCCGGTTACAAATTCACAAATAGATCAAGCGACGTATCAAAAGCATATTCCCACGAGTGTTGCGTATTATACACAACGCAGTTTCGAAGATTCAACTTCAGACCCACAATTTTATCGTGAAAAAGACTGTATTGCATGGTTTGTAAAAGTATTAAAAGATTTAGCAGTTAAAGTAAATTCTCGTTTACAAAATTCCGTACCAATGGAAAAATTAACACCAAAGCAAAATAGTATATTACGACCCAAGGCCAGAAAGTTGGATTTCCGGGCGTGTGTGATATGAAGGCCGAGGCGAAGCCGAGGCCTCATATCACGCACACCAGGGCATCCAATATTTCTGGCCGTGTGTCGTATACTATTTTTCTTCATCCCCAGCCGAAAGTACGTTTAATAATTAACGTTAATTAATAAAATGCGTTGTCGGCTGCTAGCTCGGATGCTTTTTCTTTTGTGGCCTGCTTCAGCACGCGCGCCACCTGGCGTAGCGCCGTTGCTGCTCTCGGGTCTGCTGAGCGGATGCATGGGATTCGGTCGCCCGCCCGACTTTTGCAAAGCCGAGGCGGAGCCGAGGTTTTGCTGGTCGGGGCGGGTATCAAAAACGCATATTTATTCTGAATACTTCTTCCTCGTCCGCCAGACGAGGAAGAAGCTTTTTTGAGGTCATGTGCCGTCTTTTTATACACAAAAATCGCAACGACACTAATCGATCGGTTTTGAGGTTGAACACACCGACGGTCTCTTTTTTCCATTCACCTGTCAAGATTTTTTAGAGGCTAAGTACACAATAACACAATACTGAGCGTTGCTACGTCAGGTTGCTACGTCAGCGAGCCACAAAAATCTCGCAGCCAATCAGAGATCGTGTTAACTCTAGCAGGCCGCAAAAGCCACTGTTCCCGGACAGAAATGTGTCCGGAAAGACGTACTTTCGGCTAGGGGATGAATAAAACAAGATTTTCTAAATGCTAAAGTATGTCACATTTATGAAACAGATTTTAAGAAAGTTGACGTTAAATATCGCGATCACTGCCACTTCACAGGTAAGTACCGTGGTCCAGCACACGGAAGCTGCAACGTCAATTACAAAGACTCTCACGTCATGCCAGTAGTTTTCCATAATTTATCTGGCTACGAATCACACTTTTTCATTAAAGAGTTAGCCAAAAGTTTTAAGGGCCATGTCTCTTTACTACCAATTAATAAAGAAAAATATACCTCACTTACGAAAGATGTTCCAGATACTAAAGTAAAACTCAGCTTTATCGATTCTTTCCGATTCGTGCCAAGTAGTCTAGAAAAATTGGCCTCATATCTCAGTGACAGTGAAAAAACAATTACGAGAAAATTTTGCAAAAAGAGGCATTCTATTCGAAATTAAATGATTGCCACATTTTCGATGAAGATTACCAGCATGCGTGTAAAGTGTGGGAAACTTTTAATTTGTAAAATTTAGGCCAGTATTCAAATCTGTACCTCAATATCGATGTTTCACTTTTGGCAGACATTTTTGAAAATTTTAGAAAAACTTGTTTTGCAACATATAAATTAGACCCTTTGCACTATTACACACCACCGGGACTTTCTTTTGATGCAATGCTAAAATAGGCAGGAATTGAACTGCATTTGCTAACTGATGCAGAAATGTTACTCCTAATTCAAAAAGCAATCAGAGGTGGTGTTTCACAATGCTCAAATAGATTTGCTAAAGCAAACAATCGATTTATTGGAGAAGACCCAGCTAGCAAACGTGCGGGGCACGTTACTCGCACGGCATGCGGGGCACGCGGTGCGTGCTGCGTGCGAGGCATATGGGTCGCACTTTGTGAGGGGCAGGTACGTGCGAGGCATATGCGACGCACTTTGTGATAGGCACGATGTGCGGCGCATGTGTGTCGCACTTTGTGAGGGTCATTATATACATGATATATAAGTAATAAGCACATTTTTTGATAATAGTAGTATAGTAAACTATTATTATTGTAATACAATTTTTAAAAATATTGATAATTATTATAATTAAAGATTGAATTATTTGATATTGTAAAAATGGTTTACTTACAAAAATTAAAACATTCCCGATTTTATAATAAGAATAAATTAGGAAATTAGTAAGAATTATTGAATGCATGGTTGTATAGTTTCAACGTACAATATTCATTTTATTTATTTTAAAACTATAATTTCCAACTTCAATCGACTATACAAATAATTTCAATTAGCCTTTTGTCAATTTGAATTTGAAATTAAGTAAATAAAAAAATGAAATTTTTGGTATAATTTCTACTTTAAATATTTATTTATGTTTATAACTTTAATTTGTGCTTTTAATTTCAAGTTTAACATTAAATTGAGTTTAAAATGTAATTTAAAATCAATGTTTAAAAAATTTTTTCAGAAATTTAAAAAATGCATCTTCAATTTTCAATCGTATTGTATTCATTTTTTATTATTTTGAAGTAGAAATAAGAGGAGCTATATTTAAAAACTGCGCGCATTAGCTGAATAATATACAGCGCAGACCCCGTCGCGTCGTTCGAACGGTAATCGCCCGACGCGCCGTAACAGCTGTTGTCGTCTTCCGTTGTCGGTTTCGCACGGTTTCGTTTTGCGAGTTTTTAGCGAGAAAACGTGTCGGTACTCGATCGCAAATTTTATTATTGCGATAGGATTTTTATGTGTAGTGACTCTGCGGCCCCCCGTTCCTCTCGAATTGTGTCGAATCGTGCGCATGTTTATTAATATTTTTTTTGATTCTCCTTTTCGGCGTTATCGGTTTTTTTAAATGTGTAAGACAATTTCGATAATATAATAATCAGTGGCGTACGTGTCAGGACTTACACATTTTGACAAGTACGGTGTTAATCTCGTCTGCTGTAAGTAAAATATTGTTCATGTATACATACATTACCTCACTTTCTGTCAGTTTTATGTGCCTGTATCTTGTAGTTGCAGCGGAAAATATTTATTATTGTTGATACAAACATGCGGAAACTGAATTGCTAATGCGCAACTAAAATGTATAAATATTCCTTCCACCCACAATAAAAAATACGTTAATGATAAATTACCTGCTCTTCATTTAAAAATATAAATGCAAATATTTTCTGTACCCTCTAAAAATCCTAAATGTGTGCACGCACCATACCCGCACCGGCACGCATGACGTGTGATCCTCACGCTGTGCGACACACCTGTCACGCATATGAGGACGCAGCTGTGTCATCCCCTGCGCGCACGTCGTGCGAGAAAACCCGCACGTGGTGCGACACACGTGCGTCGCACCGTGCGCGCACTTTGCTATCTGGGGATTTTAATCCATTCGATCCAGGGTCATACATTTTTTACTTTGACATCAACAATCAGTATGGTAAAGCTATGAGTGAATATTTACCATATCAAGATTTTGCATGGTTTGAAAATTTTGGAAATAATCCAAATTTTTTTAATGTGCCTGATGATTCACCTGAAGGTTATATTCTTGAAGTGGATCTAGAGTACCCAGAAGAGCTTCACGATGTGCACAAGGACCTTCCATTATGCCCAGAACGCTTTGTTTCTCCTGCTTCAAAATGTACGCTTCCAAAAGTTAGTAACCAATTTGCAAACAAAGAAAAATTATGTACTACATTACCGAAATCTAAAAATGTACTTGAAATTAGGCATGAAACTAACGAAAATTCATCGTGTGCTAAAATTCAAACAAAACGCATGGCTAAAAGAGTACATTGATTTAAATACAGAACATAGAAAAAGAGCAACCAACGAATTTGAAAAGAATTTCTATAAATTGATGAACCAAATTTCCATAGTTGTACCATATTTGATGAGAATATGGTAATTATTGAAATGAATAAAACAACAATTTTCTTCAATAACCCTATCTATATTGGATTCACGGTTCTTGATATCTCCAAAATTATCACGTACGATTTTCATTATAACTATATTCTGCCAAATTTTGGAAATTGTGCAAAATTACTATATACAGACACAGACAGTCTTATTTATCATTTCACTGTTCCCAACTTTTACGAAAACATTAAACGAGATATTCATAAATTTGACACGTCAGATTATCCTCCAGGTAATATTTATGGAATTCCTCTAATAGTACATTTCGTGACTAGTGTGGACTGACGGCCTTTTTGAAACGAGCGCAATGTTTTTGTAACGAGTCGTAGGTGAGGTCGCCGTAGGCGCCCGAGCCGGCAACGAGTGAATCTGGGTGACTCTGGGATACCGGGCGACCTCTCAGAGTATCAGCCTTATCCTTGCACGCGGGGCTCTACAAGGATGGACGAACCCTTTTCCCTAGCTGCTCGTGGGAACAACAATGACAACACCAAACATAGTTGTAGGAAGTGCGGTTCAAAACAATCGAACGCGCAGGGCTCCCGACAATGGGTCGGACAACAATGCCGACTACCCTAGAGTTGGGAGAGCCAATCAAGACAGAGTCAATGCGATTGACCGGCAGAATCTCATTACTTTTAAGTGGACGGATCGACTCAGGGACGACCTGCTGGAGTGCTATGATACCAGTATGGCCCCTGAACGAAAAGGTTACATGGCGCGACTGCATGCTCTGTGGTGCGAGAAACACCCAGAGCCCCCGGAAAAGGGGTTATATAAGCGGAGCGCCTACACAATCGCAGCCAGAACAAGCCGGCAACAGAGAAAGAGAGGCGACACTGAGACGAACCTCGAACAGGAATCCAATAGAGGATGAACGATGCTTCAAGACACGGAGAAACATCATCATTCAGGTTTCTCCCAAGCCCAAAGATCTGACTGAACTGGATGATGAGCTTCGTGGAGTTTTTTTCCGAAGAATCCGACCTCTGGACTATCAATTGTAGTGTGTACAATGCAGCGAGAACTTTGGCAGATGCAAACCGTAAAATAAAACCAACAGTTGATTATAAGACCAAAAAACGAATGCATCAACTTAGCACAAACATAGGCTGGGCAAGACAGTACTCGTCCCGCATTCAGTGTGTGATTGACTACATAACATCGGGCAGGACTTTCACTGCCCAGGTTCGACAGTTCGCGCGCGAACTGCGGATCCATCATCACACAATCAACAAGTCAAAGCTACCGACCATCAGGCAGCATATTGTTGACAGAATACGAGTACTATCTAACGCTAGGAGAAGTCTAGAGCGGAGAGAGAGGTGGATCAGAGAAAATCAACAGTTTTTGTCTGATCCATCTCAACTCTTCCGAGACCCTCTAGTTACTGTCGACCATCCGCCCAAACCAGAGGAGCTCGAAGCATTTTTGGAGAGAAGTCTACGAAGTCCAACATCCACTTGAAGAAGGCTCGAAGAACATAAATAGCTTCAAGGAGCTGTGAAATGCCCTCATAACAGCTGAGGAGGAATGCCCACCTATCACTACCGAGGAGGTGAAAAACGTATTAAGAGGCATGAAGAACTATTCCGCTCCGGGACTAGATGGTATCAAGACCTTCTGGTGGAAGAAGTTTCCTTCAACCCACCAGCATCTGGCCCGAATTTTCACCTCATATCTAAAGTCGGAAGAGCCTATTCCGGAGTGTTTGGTGGAAGGGCGCACAGTGGTCCTGCCGAATACGGGCAACTTAACTGACCCTAAGAATTGCAGGCCAATAACTTGTCTGAACACACCGTATAAGATCTTCACAGCTATCCTAAATGGTAGGATTGTTCGGACAATTGGACCTGTATGGCGAGAGATGTACGAACAACGCGGCTCAAAGAAAGGCGTAGCAGGATGTCGGGAGAGCCTGCTCATCCACAGATGGGTCTGTAAAGACGCAGCATCCTATCAGCGATTGCTATCGATGGCCTGGATTGATTACCGGAAAGCTTTCGATTCAACCTCCCATAGACTTATCATCTGTCTGTTGGAAAGCCTAAAGGTTCATCCACACATCGTGAGATGCATAGAGACATTAATGCCGCTTTGTAAAACCAGATTTACTATCTCATCTGGAAAACATCGTGTGATCACTAATAGTATCACCTTTCAGAGAGGTGTGTTTCAGGGCGACATCTTAAGATCTATGCTAGAAATCAAGAGAAACTACATCTAGCTCTAGACATTGTCAAAGAGTACACTCAAGAGATTGGAATGGAGTTCGGGTTAGAGAAATGCGCCAAGGTTAATTTGCAGAAAGGAAAACTTAATGGCATCCCCGAAGACCCTGAGCTCGTCGACAGAAGCGCTATACGACACCTTAGCGCTGGAGAGATCTATACATACCTGGGCGTGTCACAGAGCCGCATTCAGGACGTGACGTCTATAAAGGATACTCTCCGAAGCAGATACAAACGTCTCATCCGGCAGATTTGGTCTTCCGAACTGTCGGCGAGGAACAAAGTATCTGAAACGAACATGCCTGCCGTCCCGGTAGTACTCGATTCATATGGAGCGGTTCCATGGATGAAGGACGAGCTCAGATCCCTTGATATCGGGACGCGAAAGGTTTTGCACATGAACAAAAGCATGGACCTTAAGTCTTCTGTTCCGCGACTTTACATCTCACGCCGTCTATGTGGTCGCGGAATACTGAATCTTGAATGTCTTACAACAGGATTATTCTGGGTAGAGCACATCTAGTTGCAAATGGACAAGACCCTCTTCTTAAAATGGTCAGGAAACACGAAGAAGCGGGCAAAGGGGCGTTTCTGTACAAAGCAGCGGAGGAGACTGCTGAAACACTCGGCCTTGACTTAAATATCAGGGGTCAGCAAAATGCATCAAATCTTATCCATCTCGAGTATTCACTCCTGAAGGCCTGGATTAAGAAAGCACACGAGAAAAACTTCCGCGGACAGCTCCTCGACAAGAGAATGCACGGCATCTTTCACAGAAGTGTGGAGGATCAGTCGATGTCGTATGAGCTAACGTTAGCTTTCCTTAAATCACCCGGATTGAAGTCGGGCACGGAGGGTTTCATTTTGGCATGTCAAGACGGTGTCATTTCCGCTCTAGCATACCGTCGCCACATTTTGAGCCAAGATATTCCCGATGATAGCTGCAGAGCGTGTCATGCACACCTCGAGCATCTAGGACACATACTATCTAGTTGTCCATCTCATGCGGGAACGACCTACATCCAAAGGCACAATGCGGCACTAAGAGTGCTTTATTATATCAGAAATGCCGTATATACTGGAACTTCATATTCTCGACAATTGTTTCTGTTTCGCACTTGAGGCCAGACATTGTTCTCCTTGACTTCGAAAAACGAACCATGTTCGTTATCGAATTTTCGGCACCAGATGACAAAAACCTCATAGTCAAGGAGAAAGAAAAGAAAGAGAGGTATAAAGATCTTATAAGGGAGTTGCAACGGTTATACCTGGAATATTCTGTTAAGCCAATCGTCTTAAATATCGGCGCTCTTGCAGGTGCCAAAGTTTCACTGGTTAATAGCCTGAAAAGTATCCCTGTGTGTCAACAAAATGCTGAGACACTTGCGGGGGAAATACAGAAGGCTGTCGTCCTTGAGTCGCTCCGTGTCCTCAGGGTGCGCGAGACTTTTGCCGAATCATCGTATTAAATTTGTCGCGGACTGTAACCACCTATCTCACGGTCGTAAGACGTGGTTGCAGCTGAAATTTTACCGCGATTTCGTTGGGAGCAGGTGCAATTTTTCAGATTAGCACCCGCTCCCAGCGAAATCCTGCGGTTGTCCTTATGACATATATATATATATATATATATACCCAAATATATATATATATATATTAGGGTGGTCCAAAATGGCGACTTTTAAATAAATGCAAATGATCCCCCCAAAAAGTTTCGAAATCCAAAAAAATAAAGGTCCTATTTTTTCTTTTTTCAAAATTTTGATTTTATATGGTGCCTGTTGGGACTTGAAATTTCCATGGGAAAATGCATGGGAAAAAGTCACTTTTTGTTATTTTTCGAATAATTGTTCAGGGTTAGGGAAAAGTTGACATTAAAGTTATAAGGCTTCTAGAGTACTTTCCAACGAAGAATTTGACCTATCATACAGATGGATTTGACGCCCCTAACACACCCCCACGATGCCCTGAAAACTACCCTTAAATCGAAAAATGTACATTCTTCAGGAAATTGACTCTTTTAAGCAGTTTATTCTCCTTTTTTTCCGGAAATCATTACTATAGGTCTATTGAAATGTTTAAACATGTTTTTTAGTTAATTTCCATTTATTTAAATAAATTCGCTTCTGCTCCTTCTGTCCTAGAAGGTAAGCAAGAGCGGGAAATTTACGCGAGATAACATCGGGCAACACTGTTCCTTGGAGTCAAGTCTCTAGCCGCGGATGATCTTACGCGGCAGACAGGGCCAGTTGGAGATGAAGTTTCACCTCTGGATACTTTTTTAGAGCTACCAATCTTTGTAGAATGTTATGAGGAACAGTGTTGACGGATCAGATGAAGTGATCCCAGAAGAACAGCCTTTTGCATCCGGTTCGCGATGGAATGAGTCTGACGCTGGCAAGCCGGAATCTTGTTGAGTTGGCTAATAAATGAAGCTTTCATACCTCCAAGACAGCCGATTATGGGAACTACAAGATGGACTTTGAAGCCTTGGTAGAGCCTGCTCAGCTCGAAAAGAAGTGCTTGATATTTCGCCCGTTTTTCTTCCTCCTTTGCCGTGATAGTACCATCGGCTGGTGCCGAGAATTCAATCACGTAAATGATCTTGTTCTTCAGATCTTGGAGGACAATATCAGGCTTCGTTGAGTGGTCGAGAATGAGAAATTCAAGTAGATCTTACACTGATCATTCTCCACAACGGACTCGAGTTCCCCCTGGGCGTATGGCAAGACGGGCAATAGATCAACACCATAGAACAACACAACACAACACAATTAATTATTATTAATTTTCTACTTTTTTGCAATTTATGGTAAACAAGTCAGCTTTTCTTGTGATAAACCTATATATTTTAATTTCAAGGTATCCTCTATACATCATCTAATGAATCCTAAATTGTTTAAACAAATTTAATTTGTTTAAACAATTTTTTTTCTCCAATTCGCCTAAAATTCTGGTTTTTTGTAATAAACATATATATTTTAATTTTAAGGGATCTTCTCTACATTATCTAATAAATCCTAAATTGTTTAAACAAATTTAATTTGTTTAAACAATTTTTTTTCATCAATTCTCCTAAAATTCTGGTTTCTTGTAATAAATCTATATATTTGAATTTCAAGGTATCTTCTCTACATTATTTAATAAATCTTAAATTGTTTAAACAAATTAAATTTGTTTAAACAATTTAGGATTTATTAGATAATGTATAGAGGATACCTTGAAATTAAAATATATAGGTTTATCACAAGAAAAGCTGACTTTTTTACCATAAATTGCAAAAAAGTAGAAAATTAATAATAATTAATTGTTTAAACAATAGAAAGAAATTAATAAATAAATAAAGAAATAAATAAAGTTACTTTCAGATAATAAACTGCCATTCCGATCTCAGAGAATAGATTTAAAACGAATTTTATAGAAGAACATATTATTTAAACAAATAGAATTTATTTAAATAAATGGAAATTAACTAAAAAACATTTTTAAACATTCCAATAGA
>CAKNYM010034241.1:0-28867 GCA_932195095.1 Andricus curvator
CGCTTAGCGTGGATAGCGCACAAGTTCGTATCTTCAAAGAGACCGACTAAGTAGGCCTCGCTAGCTTCCTGAAGAGCCATGACAGCAGAGCTCTGGAAACGCAAATCAGTCTTGAAGTCCTGAGCTATTTCACGGACGAGACGTTGGAAGGGCAATTTGCGGATCAAAAGCTCAGTGCTCTTCTGGTAGCGACGAATTTCACGAAGAGCAACAGTTCCAGGCCTGTATCTGTGGGGCTTCTTCACTCCGCCAGTGGCAGGTGCACTCTTGCGAGCAGCTTTGGTGGCTAGCTGCTTCCTCGGTGCCTTTCCACCGGTGGATTTACGAGCGGTTTGCTTGGTACGAGCCATTCTTGCAGAACGAAGCTTTGAAAACGAGTTCTCAATGACGAAAAATTCCTAGCAGCGCTCTTATATAGACGCGTCTCTCATAAGTTGATAGGTCGCTCAGTTTTGAGAAGGAAGGAATATCTGCTTATTGGTTGATATTCAGCATAGGCTTTTTTGTCAGGGACTGGAAAGAGGGGATGATGCGCTCCGAATCGTAAGTGGGGGGACTCGTTTCTGGTGACTATATAACTGACCACATAAAATTTTTTTACCATTCCGAGTTCTGCTTTTTGTGTGAGTTCACCGTACTTCCTTAATTTCGTAAAAATGACTGGTCGTGGTAAAGGAGGAAAAGGTTTGGGAAAGGGAGGAGCAAAGCGCCATCGTAAAGTTTTGCGCGACAACATCCAGGGAATCACGAAGCCCGCCATCCGCCGTCTGGCTCGTCGTGGTGGAGTCAAGCGTATCTCTGGCTTGATCTACGAGGAAACCCGAGGTGTCCTGAAGGTGTTCCTTGAAAATGTCATCCGTGATGCTGTCACCTACACTGAGCACGCCAAGAGGAAGACTGTCACCGCCATGGACGTTGTCTATGCCTTGAAACGTCAAGGTCGTACTTTGTACGGTTTCGGCGGTTAAATTCAGAGTTGATTCTGGTACTGAATGCATACAATCGGCCCTTTTCAGGGCCACCAAATGTTTTTTAACGTAGGCGTAATCTCTTCTGTTTCAACATGATGCATTCTGTTGTTTAGTTTTTGTTTTTTAACATTGTTAAAGGACTGTTTGTATAAATGATTTATAGAGGTCTTGTTCGTTATTTGTCGATGGCCGCTTCGCGCCAGTATGCTTTCTCTGCTACGCAAGGTGCTCTCCTAATTTCTTCAAATTAGGCAAGTTCAAGGGCTTAAGATCACAATGCCTACGGCCTGAGCGATTCCCGACTCGCACCCGCTGATCTGGGTAGTATACCCCCCACCATTGCTTGAGGATTCGACTATTTTGTTTGAAAGTTTTGGTGGAACCACTTTGTTAAGAAACATTTTTTTGTTGCAGTTTTATATTTTTATTTGGCAATTCATCTGTTTGGTTCAAAGATTAAGCTATATTGTTGAAGACTGTCCTATTTAATTAAAAATGCATATTCGCAGGTCAAACTTGAACGACTTTGTTGAGTTTTTTTTTTTTTAATGAAGGTTTACTGTTTGGTTGAAAATGCAACTATTTTGTTTGAAAATTAATTCTTTTCCTAAAAATTAATAACTTAGTTCAAAATGTAACTATTTGGTGAAGAATACACTTTTTTGTTGAAAAATTATATTTTCGGGTTGAAAATTCAACTGTTTTGTAGATAATTCGTCTTTTTGGCTTCAAAATTCTACAATTTTGTTGTCAATTGAACTATTTACTTGAAAATTTACTTTTTTGTTAAAGACTCAACTAGTTGGTTGAAGATCCAACTATTTGGTAAAAAATAACCTTTTTGTTGAAAAATAATTTCTTTGGGTTGAAGATTCAACTGTTTTGTGGATAATTTGTCTCTTTGGCTCAAAAATTCAACAATTTTGTTAACACTTCATGTATTTTGTTAAAAATTTATCTTTTTTTGTAGGAAATTCGTTGAAAATTCAACTACTTTAAAAGTTGAACTACTTTGTTGATTAATAAAAAACAGTATTTAATTTTCAATAAAAAAAATTTTTAACCAAAAAAAGTAATTTTTCACAAGATGAATTTTTAACCTAATTAATTTTCAACCAAAAAGCCGAATTTCCAACAAAATACAATGTGAATACGAAGGTATATTTTGTTTTGCGTTTCGGCCACTTTTTTTTTCATCGATCGATTTTGCCGTGTGGTCAATACTTCTACGCGGTTTCGAGTGCTTAACGAGTTGTTGCATCCATCAGCTCAATTGGAAGTATTATTCTTTGGTAGATATCTCAGTTGAGAAATTATATAAATTCTTTGATTAAAATTTGTAATTTTATTTAATTTTATTAATAATTATATATATAGTTTGCAGTGTTCTTTAAAAAAATTCTTTTAACGAAGTACAATTGATGAAAAAACAATTAAAATGTAGTAGACAATTTTTTAACCCTTGTGTTGCCACCCATAAAAAACTCACAGCATCTGCCACCCGTGTACCTGGGTATCCCGCCCACGAAATTGTTGTTAAAGGTCCATTGTAACTTGAAATAACTATGTGTATTCAATCAATATTTAATTATTCATATTCTAGGAAGGTATTCCTACCTAGAACGCAATCATAAAATGGCGTGTTTTCATGCCTCCATAAACGAACGAAAAAGTACGCGTTACGAGCGGTGTCTGGCGGCGCGTTGGATAACACAGGCCGACAAAAATTGGCAAAAATATTTTACCAGGAACCCGAGTATACTTTTCCGAAGGTTTTTGGCGTGCTGAATCCAAATCCGAGGTCAGGATTTCTCTAGTGGCTCAGGTTTTCTGTCGGGGAACCCGGGTGGCTCAGCCGTGCTTTATTTTTCAATTGCAAAATATTTCAAGCTAAAAAATTTCTAAAAATATGTGCAATGCAAATTTCGATAGAGAATCGGTTCAATCATGTAGTTTCGAGAAGCATTCAGTCTATCTTTATTAGAAAGAAAGTTATTTAACAAAACGTATGCAGATGGGTACCCGGGTGGCAAGACAAGGTTTAAACAAATTTATAAACTAATTTTTTTAAAGTTGTCAGAAAACACTGCAGTCGAAGAACTTTTTTGAAATCATCTTTTAGCGACGTATATTCAATTGCATTTTTTTTATTTAAACCCTCAAACACAGTTTTTTGCTTCTAAGATAAATAATGTTAAGTAATGAATTTTTCTGTTATCAGGAGGAATTATATCTGTGAAAGTGAAATTTTGTTCCTTTGAAAATAGCACTGTAGCAAAAATACGAAATTATAAAAAACTTTGAAGTTGAATAATTATTCAAATATTGTTTAAGAAATGTTCTTTTCCTTATCGAAAAAAAATTGGAAAAACAAAAATGTTCACAGTTGTAAGAAGACAAATTGTCAAGGAACATTGCATTTGAACAATTTTCTTCCCTTAAACATTTTCTTTTTAACGACGTTCGTTTGACAAAAAATATGTTTTTCCTTGATTTCTTGTATACAAATTTTCCTTTAAAAAAGTTTTGTTTCTAAAAATGTTTAAATTTTAATTAAATTTTTTATTTTATTTTAAGTTTTGAAAGTGAAACGTACTGAGTTTTCTGTTCCCATTGAAAGTTATTTATGTGAAAGTAAACTCATACCCAAAATCACACTGTAGTAAAAATTAAATTTTTCAAAAAAACATTGTAGTTGTATAATTATTTAATACTGCTTTTAAATTTAATCATTGTAGCTAAAGAATTCATGAAAATATATTATAATAAATTTTGTTATCATTATTTCTGTAAAAGTAAATAATTTTTTTGCCTTTCAAAATCAACTTTTTGTCGATAAGGAAAAGAACATTTTTTAAAGAATATTTAAATAATTATTTTATCACAAAGTTTTTTTATAATTTCGGATTTTTACTACAGTGCTATTTTCAAAGGAACAAAATTTCACTTTCACAGATATAATTCCTCATGACAACAGAAAAATTCATTACTTAACATTATTTCTCTTATGCACAAAAAACTGTGTTTAAGGGTTTATATAAAAAAAAATTAATTAAATATACGTCGCTAAAAGATGATTTCAAAAAAGTTCTTCGACTGCAATGTTTTCTGATAACTTTAAAAAAATTGTCTACTACACTGTAATTGTTTCTTCATCAATTGTACTTCGTTAAAGGAATTTTTTCAATAATACTGCAAGCTCTAATAATAGTAATTAATAAAATTAAATTATCATTTGTAATTAAAGAATTTATATAATTTCGCAACTGAGATATTAACCAAAGAATAATACTTCCAAGCGTACATACAAGACCTTATGTACTTTTCGCAGATTTAATAAAACTCACTGATGAGGGCCACCACTGTATGCCGAAAGGTGTGAAACAATTTGTTTTCAAAACATCGTGGGTTTTATTTGTTCTCAAAAGGAAAGAATATGTGTCGCCTTTCTTTAAAAAAGAACATAAATTTCGCCGCCAAAAGATTTTGCGACTGTAAAACCTGTGACTTGGAATGTATTCGGTGTTTTTATTAATATGTTTACGTTATTTCATTCTATATTGCAGTCTTTATAAATCATATTTGCAATGATGCTACCATGTCCGTTTTTATTTACTGAATATTGAGTAAAATGTTGTGCCGACTACGAAAAACTAGGCTCGGTTAGAAATTTTTATCCCACAGCAAAAAGCTTCTAACAAAAGTTGGACTACTCCCAGAGGAGCATCTTTTCCTCTGACAACGTTCGGTAATACATACAACTGACCAATTATGAGGAAACATCTATTAAAGAAATAAAGAAGCTCAAAGCCAGAACAAAAAACTCAGTTCCACTCAGTGAATAGCCCCTCGAAATAAAATAAATAAAACAGAACAGCATGAAATTTGAACAAGAAATGATTCCTCCGTAAAAAAATGTGTTGGCCCTGAAAAGGGCCGATTGTATAGGTCAGCAAAACGTTGATGTAATTTACTTAGAGCTGGTGTATTTGGTCACAGCCTTGGTGCCCTCAGATACGGCGTGTTTGGCAAGCTCACCAGGAAGAATAAGCCTCACAGCAGTTTGGATCTCCCGAGAAGTGATGGTGGATCTCTTGTTGTAATGAGCCAGACGGGAAGATTCAGCGGCAATACGTTCGAAGAGGTCGTTAACGAAGCTGTTCATGATGCTCATTGCTTTGCTGGAGACTCCAGTATCAGGATGGACCTGTTTCAAGACTTTGTAGATGTAGATAGCGTAACTTTCCTTCCTCTTGCGCTTCTTCTTCTTGTCGGTCTTAGCAACATTCTTCTGGGCTTTGCCAGCTTTCTTCACTGCCTTCCCACTTGCTTTAGGTGCCATTGCTACTTTCAGAGAGATTAACGTCTGAACTGAATGAAAATTCAAAGCGAATTGTCAGTGCGACCCTAAAATCGCGTATGTAAAAGCCACACGGTGGGAAAGGCGCTTCAATCGGCGCAGACTGGAGTGGGGACGAAAGCAGATTGGTGCAGCCGGTGGGCAAGACGTAATAATCGACTGTTTCTCCCCACTCCGCTAGGCGGTGCTTTGGCGCGCCGTATCGTCGTCGGAGTCCGTAAAACGCGAATTTTCATAATTTTTTATCATTGCTTCGACCGAGTTTGTCGTGAGCACTTCGTTTCTTTAAAAATTATCTGAAAATGTCCGGTCGTGGAAAAGGTGGCAAAGTCAAGGGAAAGTCAAAGACCCGCTCTAGCAGAGCTGGACTTCAGTTCCCCGTTGGTAGAATCCATCGTCTCCTCCGCAAAGGAAACTATGCCGAGAGAGTAGGAGCCGGAGCTCCAGTTTACTTGGCTGCCGTCATGGAATATTTGGCCGCTGAAGTTCTGGAATTGGCTGGAAATGCTGCCCGTGACAATAAGAAGACGAGAATCATCCCTCGTCACTTGCAGTTGGCCATCAGAAATGACGAGGAATTGAACAAACTTCTCTCTGGTGTAACAATCGCTCAAGGTGGAGTGTTGCCCAACATCCAGGCTGTTCTCTTGCCCAAGAAGACCGAAAAGAAAGCATAAGTTGTTCTTATACATTATACGCAATCGGCCCTTTTAAGGGCCACCAAATTTTTAAACGGAGGAATGAGTTTTTGGCTTTTTGAACATATAATTCCTATATACATGGTTTGTTTCAATCTTGCCAACCTGGACAATTATTTTCTTACCAAATTTACAAAATATGCTTTAAACCAGTGGTCGGCAAACTACTGCCGTGGCGGTTCAAGTCATTGTACTTCACAAGGGCAATGTTAGATATATGTAATCGCAGAAACGTCACAAACTTCGAATTCGAGACTAAATCGGTAATGTGAGAATTTACAACAAAATTGATTTGTCACTTTTTATTCCCAATGAACAATGACAAATTTCTTGGGTCAACTCTGCCCTTACCTGAAAATTGAGCAAAAAGTTTGCCGACCACTAATGAAGTTTAAACCTCAGAATAAATCTGGTTCGCCAGTAGGTTGACAGGTAGGTGACGCCTTTATGGCGACTGCAATAAACCTCGGAGAGTCAAACTTTGGTGCCTCGAAATACAAACTGGCCCTAACCTAACGTGGCCGATTCGCATTCGTCTACCTGCTAAGTCAGGGGTCTCCACAATCCACAGGTGCAGCGTGACCCAGGATCGCACGACCTTTTTCAAGATCTACCATTTTTTTTTCGAAGGGAAACTGAGAGAAAATTTATGACCTTTCGGAAAAAAATCCTTGTTGGAAGGGCTCAGTTCTGAAATTTGGACATGGAGGACCCTTTTTTTTAAAGGGTTCAAAGCGGCTCGAATCAGGTAAAGGATTTTGACAGTTCTGGGTCAGAGCGGAGTAGACCAGTGGTCGGCAAACTACTGCCGCGCGGCAGCCTTAGCTGCCGTGGCGGGTCGAGTCAAAATCTCGTGGCAGTACCTGCCGCCGCCATAAAGGTCCAACCCGCCGTGGATGCTTCTTTTGTTAAGCGGTTCGAGTAACGGGGATTAAAATTCAAAACTAAAAATTCTTAAATTTCAAAATTAACAATTTGAAAATTTGAAATTCGAAATCTGTGGATTTTTGCGATCAAAAAGAATCTAAGAAACGTCTCAAAACCCAAAAATTTAATGAACAATAAAACTTTTAGTTTACATTCAATTTTCATTATTAGAAACGTTTTAATTTCCAAAATTAGCGTAGAATGGCATTGTATAAGCTTATAAAATTCTTTTAATATTCGATCTTCTTATAAAGAAAATATAAAATTACTTTTCATACAGGAATACGAAAAAAACATTTTTAGTTAAAAAATGAGGAATTTGAAACAACAAAATTTTAAATTTGTTATTTTTACGACTACATGACAATGTACAATCTTTTCTTAAGAGAATAAAAATCAATTAACGATAAATACCTAATTTAGGAATTTAATTTTCATTGTAAGAACATTTTTAATTTACAAACTGAGTGTCCAATGGCATTTTATTGAGTAATTTTAATATTCGATACTTTTGTATGAAAATATAAAATATTTCTCATACTTTTCGCATGAGAATGTGAAGACAAGATTTTCAGTTTTAAAATTGGCAATTTGAAACTTTGAAATTCAAACTCTGTGCTTTTTATGATTGCAAGTACCTGTAATTAATAATATGATTGATCCGATAGGGCGAAAATGGAAAAAAGGAGAGGATAAGGCAAGAAAGAAAGAAGGGGGTGCAAAGTATTAACGAAGTGCATGCAATATTCAAACATTGTACTCTAAATATTAATTATTTTACAATGACCCAATGAGAAACGAAGTCAGTCACTGATTCACTCACCTAGTTCTTAATTAATTGCAATATTTGAACTTATACTTTAAATCTGAATTAGTTAAAAATTGCTAAATAAAATATAAAATGAGTCAGTGATTCAGTCACCTAATATTTAATTAATTATTAGTTAAACTGCCATTTGTTAAATTTTCTTAAAAATTTAATATTTAGAGAGTATGACTGATCCGAAAGGGTCCGAAAGGCTCTCTTACTTTCAAATATTGGTCTGAAAAAATGAACAGAAGAATAGCGCACTTCAATAAATTGGATTTATTGATAATATTAGTCAATTTTTTAAGTTAGTTTAAAAGTAACCGTTAATAACATTTTTAATATTTCAAAACATTGACTTTTAACTTCCCAAGAACAACTTTAGATGTGTGTAATCGAAAAAAAGTCACAGGTTCCGAATTAAAAACTTTTAAATCGCTAATATAAGAATTTAAAAAAAATTGATTGCTAACTTTTTATTCCCATTGAGTACTCCGTCTCACAATGAACCCCGGCCGAGAAAAGCTAATACAACCGAACCCTACGCAGGAGAACCATAGCGTTGACGAACAAAGCCCGGCAGGCGAAAAAAATTTCTTGGGCCAACCCTGCCCTGACCTGAAAAGCGAGCAAAAAGTTTGCCGACCACTGGAGTAGACCCGACCTACTGGCCTGGGATCCCAAGTAGATACAGGATCTACGTTTGGAGACCCCTGCCCTATAGGATAGGGCTTACTTGCATAAAGTGCTCAATTCAGTTTCAATTATCTCAACTTTGGAATAGTCAACTTGTTTCTAATTGCACATACCCTTAGATAGCATTTTAATGAATCGATATTCCCAATTTGAACAAATTTCTAAGAAAATTACTTCATGCTGAATAATATCTTAACTTGAAAAGTTTATATTAAAGATGTGAAAGATTTAGAAATAAAGCACGAATGTAACTGGAAAGGGCGAATCGATTCACCAAAAATCGGTGAGTGTAGACCAAATATTTCTGGTGTGTCTAGACCAGGGGTCTCCACAATCCACAGGTGCAGCGTGACCCAGGATCGCACGACCTTTTTCAAGATCTACCATTTTTTTTTCGAAGGGAAACTGAGAGAAAATTTATGACCTTTCGGAAAAAAATCCTTGTTGGAAGGGCTCAGTTCTGAAATTTGAACATGGAGGACCCTTTTTTTTTAAAGGGTTCCAAGCGGCTCGAATCATGTAAAGGATTTTGACAGTTCTGGGTCAGAGCGGAGTAGATCCGACCTACTGGCCTGGGATCCCAAGTAGATACAGGATCTACGTTTGGAGACCCCTGTGCTAAGTATACCCCCACCATTCCGCTATGCGAGTTACCCCTCACTTGCTTGTTCTCGCCTGGGTTTATATTTTAGAAGACTGACGTACCTGAGATATTTAAACTGGACATTGTAAATAGAATTGTAAACTTTATTACGGGGATTCCCGACAATAAAATTAAGCTGTTGTCCCTTTGGGTTCCAGTTTAGAAATAATTTCCGATGGAGTTTATTACTCTAAAATTTGAAGCTTTTTAGTTTCGAAGACACGTAAAATGAAATTAAATAAAGAATTATTATAATAAATCTTGAAAATTCAACTGTTTTGTTGAAAACTCGTCTTCTTGATTTGAAAATTTAAGTTTCTCAATAGAAAATGTGCAATGTATTTTTTTATTTAAAACTCATATTTAGTTGTTAAATTGCCAAACTGAAATTTTTTTTGGTAGAAATTCAACTATTTTTTTGAAAACTTATCTTTTTAATTTGAAAATTCATCTATTTTAGTAGAAATTACAAAATGCAACTGTTTGATGGAAAATTCAACACGAGAGCAATTTTGTTAAACATTGATACTGTTTGGTTAAAAAATTCAACTATATTTTGTTGAAAATTCAACTGTTTTTTTTAAAATCGTGTTCTTAGGTTGAAAATTCCAGTATCCTAATAGAAAATGTACTTCTTATTTAAGTCATATTTTGTCGTTGAAAAGTGAAGCTGAAATTTTTTTAAAATAAAAATTCAACTATTTTTGGAAAAACTTATCTCTTACCAGACACTCTTTTTTGCTTGAGGATTCGACTATTTTGTTTGAAAATTTTGGTAGAAACACTTTGTTAAGAAACAATTTTTCGCTTTTTTGTGAATACGATAACTAGAAAACTGTTGCAGATAAATTGATGAAATTTGGAGGGCTTATTTTCCTCACTAATATCTTGAAACTGGCTAAAAGATTTCTAAAAATATTTATTGAATTTTTTTTAGCACTCAATAATATTTTGAAAATCGGTTTTTTACAGTAAACCTTTTTCCATTAGGATAATTCAAAGTTGATGCCAGAATATAAAAGATTCCTTGGTTCGAGACGAATCGTTTGATCTATAATATTAATACACTTTATTGAAGATTGAGCAACTTATGCTCATTTATAATATTTGAATCATCTGTTTCAAAACGAAATTTTTTTTTCATCGACATAATTCAAAGTTGACGGATGAATACAAAAGACATTTTGATCATAAATTTTCAAATGGAGCAATTCTGACAATTTTTGTAAAGAAATCATAAAGCTGGGAAAAGGATAGGGTGCGACAGAACTTTTCCCTTCCCTTTTCCAGCTCGAAAAATTATCATTTCGAACACAAAATTTGATTTGTCTGATTTGTCTTTGTGTTAAAAAAATTGTTTGTATTATTTTATAGTTTTGCATTTTTTGTACATTTCTATTTTTAAATTGATCAAAATGAAGACTTTGGTTTGTCTATATTTTTTTAACTATATTGTTGAAAACTGAGCTATTTAATTAAAAATTCATTTGCGCGGGTAAAACTTGAACGACTTTGTTAAAAATTGTTGTTTTTTTTAAAGGTTTACTGTTTGTTGAAAATTATTTTTTTTGCTATAAATTCATAACTTTTGGTTCATAATTTAACTATTTGATAAAACATTAACTATTTGGTTAAAAATTCAACTATTTGGTGAAGAATAAACTTTTTTGTTAAAAAATCATATTTTCGGGTTGAGAATTCAACTGCTTTGTAGATAATTTGTCTCTTTCGCTCAAAAATTCAGCAATTTTGTTAACAATTGATGTATTTTGTTAAAAATTTATCTTTTTTTGTACAACATTAATTTTCTTGGTGAAAAATTAATATTTATTGTTGAAAATTTAACTTTTTTTGGTTAAAAGATGAACTATTTTGTTAAAAATTCTGTTTTTATGCGAGATTTACCTTTTTGGTTGAAAATGTAACTTTTTTTTGAAATTCGTTTTTTTTTTTTAATTTTGTCTTTTTTTGTTAAATACAACTAGTTGAAAACTAATTTTATATATGTTGAAAATTATTTTTTTAACTGAAAATGTAGCGATTACATTTTCAGAAATTCATCTTTTTTGATTGAAAATTCATCTGTTTGAGGATTCAACTATTTTGTTAAAAATTCGTTTTGTTTTGTTTAATTCAACTCGTTCAAAATTCGTCTTTTGGTAGAAACTTCATGTTTCACGGTGGAAAAGTCATCTTTCTTGGTTGAAAATTAACTTTTTTGTTGCAAATTCAACTTTTCGAGTTGAAAATTCTACTGTATTGTAAAAAATTCGTCTATTTGACTTGAAAATTCAACTGTTTTTGGTTATAATTTAATGTTTTTTCTTTGGAAATTCGCATCTTTGTAGGTTAAAAATGTAACGATTTTGATTTATCTTCTAGAAACCTTTATAGAAATTTTGAAACGAATCAAAAATAATTCAAAACTTAGAAAAGGTTTCAACCATTGTTTTCAATGTAGATTTTTGAATATTTCCAAAAGAAGAACCTTTTTAAGAATTCTGAAAGGTGTCAAGTGAATAAATAAAATTTCGTTAGATTCCTAGGAAAATTAACAATTAGTTTTTATTTAAAAAAAATGAATTTTAAGATATCCAAAATTGTCGAAAAAAAAGTATGATCTCAAGGCCATTTAAAAAATTGTTCAGAAACTTAAAACAAATTTTAGGAAACATTTGAATCATTTTGAAAGATATTTAAAAGGTTTAAAAGATTTGAAAAGATTAAAAATAATTTAAAGTTTGAAATAATTTTTAAAAATGTAGTTTTTTGAAGATTTTGAACAAAATTTAAAAGTTTTTCAAGAATATTTTATTTTATTTTTTATTTTATTTTGAAATTTTATATCACTTATATCATGTAGTATCCAGTGAGATTCAAAGCGATTGGATAAATTTTTTTTTACTAAAAATGTAGTTTTTTCAAAAAACACTACCGTCATTTTAACCGTTTAAAATTTCAGAATTTTAAATATCGTGAACCATCAAATTTCAAATAGTCTAAATAATTGGAAAATTACATGCTTTATAATTGGAAATTGTCAAAATTAATGAATTCAAACTTGAAGAGGTAAAAATTAAGCAATTCCAAACTTTGTTTGGAAATTCAAGAATTCTTAAATTAGAATCTTAAAAATAATCGTTAAAAATAATTGATTTTTAGATTATGCATCACGTTAAAAAGTTGGATTTAAGCAAAAATAAATTGTTCTTGAATCACTGTTTGGTTAAAAATTATTTTGTTTCCGTAGAAAATGAAATTTTTTGTTAAAAAATCAATGTTTTGTAGAAAAATTGTATCTTTGGCTCAAAAATTCAACAAATTGGTAGAAAATATAACTGTATGGTTGAAAATTTATATATTTTTTGGAAAATTCGTTTTTGTAAATAGAAAATTCAAGTATTTGGTTTAAAAATTAATGTCTTTTGGTAAGAATTCATCTTTTTGGTTGAAAATGTAACTAGTTGGTTGAAAATTCAACTATTTTATGGTAAGCTTATCTTTTGATTAAAAATGCAAATAACTGTTTGGTTGAAAATTCATCTGTTTTGGTTGAAAATTCATTTGCTTTGATTGAGGATTTTACTGTTTTATTAGAAAATTAGTCCTTTTTTATTCGATCTGTTCTTGCTTAAAATATCAACTATTACATTTTTCGTTGAGAAATCATCTTTTTCCGTTGAAAATTCAACTGCTTTTTGGAAAGTTGAACTACTTTATTGATTAATAAAAAACAGTATTTAATTTTCAATTAATGAAAAAAATGCAAACCAATAAAAGATGAATTTTTAACGAAATTAATTTTCAACCAAAGACGAATTTCCAACAAAAAACATGAATTGCCGCAAATATTTCTATAAATAATATATGTTTGATAATGTTTGGTAAAATATAACAATTTATATTTTCATAAACAAATTAGATGAACAATTTCCAAATATTTTGGAAGTTCAAGTACAACGAATTTTTTCCTTCCATTCAAATAGCTTGAGATTAAGTTGAAAGTCTAAGTTAGTCACAAACATCAATAAAAATGTATTAATAAATATTTTTAGAAACAATTGATTATAGTTAAGTATTAATTATAAAATATTCCAGGAATTTTCACTGAGTGAATCTTAGCATGCAGTGTTATTATTCATTCTCAAGCTATTTTGATTTAGAAACCGATTTTTTTCTACGTTTAACTGCCCAAAAATTTTAATTTGTTTATCTAAACTGTTTATAAACATTTAAATTCTTATATTTCACCAAATATCATCAAAGGTATATTACTTTTAGTAAGATTTGCATCAATTCAGAAAATTAAGGGAAGTTGAACCTTGAAAATACGTCAAATTAAAATTTATTGCTACAAACACTATTTAGAACAATGGTTATTCTTAACTTTTGAATTATTGTGTGATTAAATGTAATTATTACATTAATATGTACATTGAATCAGCCTAACTGTACAATATTCTAAAATTCAAAGTCATAAAGATTAATGAATTTTAAATTTAAAACGTTGAAAAGATGAATAATATGTGAGATACTAACGTGTAAATTTTATCAATTTCAAATTCTGTGACCTAGACGAATTATTGTAAATTGATATATTAAAAATTGCAGTCAAGTCTCACTTTTTAAACGTTAAAAATGGTAAAATTTGCGAAGTTTTCAATATCCAGTTTAAAACTCTTAAAAACGAATGAATTTAAATTCTAAGCCTTCCAAAATAGAGTAATATATAGGCAATCTATGAATGAGTATTGAATACAAAGGGAGTATAAGTACAATGGATACTAATTTCAAGATTTCAGGTATGTCCGAGGGTAAGTCCGCCTCTAATCCGACGCCAGATATACTTGGCAAAAGCAAGTGAGGGGTAACTCGCATAGCGCAATGGTGGGGGTATACTTAGCAGGTAGACGAATGCGAATCGGGCGATGCCCACCTAACGTAGTGGCGGAGCCATAAGACCTCGAGGCTCAAGTAACAAAGTTTTATGGTGCAGGTAGAAAAGCGTAATAATAACATGAACGAAGAGCGACTTCGTGAGATAATTCTTGAAGCATATTACACATTTTTAGCTTCTGACAATGTTGTGCATATTCCCAATGAGCAAAACGTTGCACTTGAATGTTTAAACAATTATTTTCTTCTTGGAAAAATACAAAAGGCTTTATAATAATCGAGGCAACCGTATCCCTTTTTTTTTGCATCAGGGCTTAGGGACTGTGTGAGAAAAGGTTTTTTTTTTTTTTTTTATTTGAAATTTTGTTTATTGATCATAAATTTTACAAAAATTATACAAAATTGTTTATTTATAATATAAATTCGAGGTATCTAGTTCGTTGAATCGAACGCGGCCTATTTGCTTATGTTATTGCTCGTTTTATGTTTCTACAGTTAGTTACGCTTTCGCGAATCATAATACTGTTTGGGTAAAAAGAAATATTGCTACAAAAACCCACTAAATCTATGTTTAGAGGTTAAACCTGAGGACTAGAAATTACAAATTATAAAGCTGAGGTGAGGTAATTTACCCATCAATTAAAATGTGATATGGCATTTTATACTTCATTCTGAACGGTGCTTCATCCTTTTTTAGTAGTTTCGCTTCCTGCATATCAGGTACATTGTTTATTTGATTTTCGTAGAATTTTTTTGTCCTATTGTATATTTCTGTTTCTATATAAGGCAAGTTTAGTTTTCTATGGAGATCTGTTTTGTGCTCTCTGGATCCTAAGTATATTGCTTTTATTTGTACTACTCCATACTGGTGCCGCGTATAGCATTAGTGCTTTAATAATAACGTTGTACAGGATGATTTTATTTTTAATACTAAGCTTACTTCTCCTACTTATTCGACAGTATAGTATACCTATCATTTTTGTCACCTTTGCTTTAATCGCTTTTACGTGTGCAGTAAAGTTCATTCTATAATGTAATATTAAGCCAAGGTATATCACTTGTAATTTTGGTTCTATAAAATCAGTCTTATCAGCATTAATTTTAAGCTTCCATTTGTCGAAAAATTCCGCAACTACGGTTGCATATTTTTGCAGTCTACCTACAGCAAGCCTTTTGCTCATAGATGCCGTGTCATCGGCAAATAGTGAAAGCAATACTCCTATCATTCGCGGTATATCGTTTATATAAAATATGAATAGAACTGGACCCAGGATTGATCCTTGTGGTACTCCTGCCACAGTATCTTGTTCTTTAGACCTTACTCCATTTACAGAGACCACGAATTTCATATTTTTTATAGAATTTTGAACAATTTTAATGATATATGTTGGTAGTTTATTATACTTTTTTAATTTGTAGATCAAGCCTTCGTGCCAAACGGTGTCAAATGCTTTCTCCAGATCAAGAATTATCATTGCTGTAGTTTATTTTTTTCTTCAAAACTGGTAATTCTGTTATATATTATTTTATCAACAAGTTTTCCTAGTGTAGGAAAAAGACTAATTGGTCTATAGCTGGCAGGGAAGAGTTCGTCCTTTCCTGCCTTATGAAAGGGAAGAACATTCGCGATTTTCCAAACCTCTGGGAAGTATGACACTGTCAGACACGAATTAAAAAGATATGCTATTGAACAAAGGCTTTTTTCGGTAAGTTTTTTAAGATAATGTTTTGTATACCATCCAGGCCCGGAGCCTTCCTGGATCCAGTCTTGAGTATTGCTTTCTTAATTTCGCTCGGCGTAACCAGCTGTATATCTTCTTTACTAACATTTTCGTTTTCGATCTGTCTATACTCAGCGTTGACTAATCTCTCGGTGTCTTCATCACCCAGGTCCTCTGTTAAGTGATGCACCCTCTCCCAAAATATTTGCTTTATCATTATCCTCCACTGCTAGCCCCCTCGGGCCGTGGAGCGTAGGCGTGTAATTTTTCTTTTTCTTTGTTAAACATTTTGACATTTTCCATAAACTGTTATCTTTAATTTCTAGATTTTGCAATTTATTATCCCAATTAGAGTTTTCAAATTTAACAATTTCCCTATTAATTTTATTTGCCAATCTATTTTTAACTTTCCTTACTTCATCACTGCCGATTCTCTGATAGATTCTGCGTAAGGCATTTCTATCCTTTATAAGTGTTCTAATATAATGCGGTAATAGTTTATGTTTATCACAAACCGCCGTTTTGGGTATCAAGAGAGCCATGGCTTTATTGATGACACCGAGAAGACCGTCAACGCAGAAGTCTACTTTCGTTTTATCATTCATATTTGGCTCCAGAGTGAGCTCTTTATTTATAATATTTCTAAACCTGTGCCAGTCTGCATTCTTATAATTTAGGTAATTTCGCTTTTGGATTTCAAAACCTTGCTTGCTGTCCAAAATAATTTTGACCGGATTATGATCTGAGGACAACTCATCAATAACTTCTAAATCTATATCACAGTCTAAATTGTTCGCAAGACCAATATCAACTACGCTTGGTTTTGCATTGGAATACGGATAGAGCGTGAAATTATCTGGTATTAAGATTTTTAGCAAATTTCTGCTAGCAAAGTCTTGGCATATTTTGCCGTTTGTATTTCCCCTAAAGCATTTCCACGCCATATTTTTTGCATTTAAATCGCCATAAAGTAAGACTTTCCTTCCCAGTTTGAAAATTAAATTTAAATCTTCTGTATCAAGTTTCTTTTGCGGTGGGTTATATGCCGATACAATTACCAGGTTGTCCATCATTTTTATTGCAACTGCCTCAATACTGTTAGTATTTATTTCCACCTCACAGTATCTTATTGACATTTTAATTAAAATTAGTACTCCTCCCCCCACTCTACCATTTGGCCTATCCTTACGGATTTTATTATATCCCGGCACATATATATTTGCACTAGGGATCAATTTAGTCTCATTTATGATTATTGCGGATGAAAGACTAAGAGAACTAGTCAAAGATACAAGAGTCATGAGGGGTTCCGAATGCAATACTGATCATTACCTTGTAGTCTCTAAAATAAACTTAGGGCGGGGATGGAGAAGAAAGAGAACAAAAAAAACGAAACAAACGCGAATAAAGATTGAAAATTTACAGAAACCGAAAGTGCAAATAGAGTTTCAAAAAAAGTTAAGCGAACGCATAGATAGGGCAACTTGGGAAGCGCTCATAAGCAATAAAGATATAGAGGGCGCGTGGACTTTGTTACGGGATATCATTGTTAAAACTGCAATTGAAGTGTGTGGTACGGCGGTTGTAGGAAGAAAATCTGGTGATGCATGGTGGAATGATGAAATTGAGGCAGCCCAAAAAGAAAAGAAAGAAGCGCACAACAAAACGCTGAACATGCCAGGTCTTAGCGATGAGGAGAGAAATAGGCTCAAAAATGATTACAGGCACAAAAATAGGAAAGTTAAACGACTAGTCAAAGAGAGTAAAGAGAAAATCAGAGCAGAAGAAGAGAACAAAATAAAAAACTACTTTGAAGGAATTATGAAACTATTATATAAACAGTTGAAGGAAAGTAAAAGTACAGAGTTTGGCAGCATGAGAAACAGCAAAGTTGAAATGCTATATGATATAGACGAGATAGTAGACGCCTTAAAAGACTCTTTTAAAGAATTATTAGGAGGTGAAGATATAGGACAACAAAACTGCGAAATAGAACATAACGCATTAGAAAACCCAATTAAAAAAGTCTGTGTCACTGAGGTCAGAGACATAATTAAGAATAACTTGCAAAACGGTAAGGCTGCTGGTATAGACAGTATTAGCGCTGCAATGCTTAAATACGGTGGCGAGTACATACCTCACAGGTTGTGCGAATTGATAAATTTATGTATCGAGACGGGGAAAGTCCCAGACGATTGGAAAAAAGCGATTATCGTACCAATATACAAAAGAAAGGGAGATAAAAGCAACGGTAGTAATTACAGAGGTATCAGCCTACTAAGTAACGTAAGTAAAATATACTCAAAAATACTTATTCGTAGGGTAATGGAAATCACAGAAGAAAATATATGGGAAGTCCAAAGTGGATTTATGCCAGGAAGATCATGTACAGATCAGATATTTAGCCTAAGACAGATCACAGAAAAAAATCTTGAAAGTAGGAAAGAAAGTTTTCTGTGCATTTATTGACCTAGAAAAAGCATTTGACAAAGTAAATAGAAATAAACTTTGGGAAGTCCTTAAAGAGTACGGAGTAAATGGAGGGCTCCTACAAGCAATAAAAACAATATATACAGGTAGTAAAGCGAGTGTAAGGGTAAATGGGAAACTGAGTGACTGGTTCGATATTATGCAAGGCGTAAAACAAGGATGCGTTATGTCCTCGTGGCTATTTATCATATTCATGGATAAGTATCTAAGAACTGCCCTCTTCGATGAAGAAGGTGTAGATCTCGAAACAGTCAAGGTACGTGGGTTAGCTTTCGCAGATGACAAGATTGTTATGGCAGAATCAATCGAGGACTTGCAAAGAATGTTGAATAAACTTAATACAAGCATGAAGAACATGGACCTCAAAATTGACGTAAATAAAACAAAAATAATGGTGTTTGAGGGAAAAAGTGAGATAGTCTATTCACTAGCGACGGAAAAATAGATGGGGAGTTAGATAGGCGCATAAATAAGGGTACACTGAGAAAACGATTTTTTTGATTCAAACAAAAAGATTTGTTTGAATACGTTTTTTTGATTCAACACACCTTCTTTATTTCAATTAACAAAACATTTATTTAATTTCAATATATGAAAGATATTGAAACTCATTAAATAAAACAAATTATTTGTTTGATACGATTTGTTTGATTCAAATAAACGATTTCATTAAGTCAAACAAAAATTTTGTTTAAACGTTTTATACTTAAATTAAAGAACGTATTTATTTGATTCAAACAAATAATAGTTCTTCATTCATCCGCGTTAGTTTCGGGGCACTGCAGTGCCACTTAGCTTTAGACATTCAAAATGGTAGTGAATCGTTGAATGTATCAGCGTGTTTGCTCGGAATGTGTAAGCTAAGTGAAGCCTTGAAAATTTGGAAGTTTCATTGGGCCAGCTGGAAAAGGGTTGGTTTTCCACCAATTCCAGACAGTCGCCAGTTTTATTTTCGCGTAAATTCAGACATATATGTAAGAGAAATGGAAGTGTTTGTATTGCGAAAATTGCTGGAAACCTGGGACCTACCCACCGATTTATTCGAAAATTTTGAAGAAAAGTTATTTTCTTGCTATATTTTTAACTCTATGAAAAAGATTTAAGGCTTAATTAAATAAATAAATGCAATATATAAATGCAATATAAATAATAATACAGCACGCATGCTCCAAATACCCGCTTTAACAAAACGTTTGATATTGAAACAAGCAAATAGTTTTATTGAAAGCAACAAATTCCTTTTTTAACTCAAAATAAAAATTTATTTAAATCGAACAAAATCTGCGATTAATTTAACATAAAGAAATGTTTAATTTAAACAAGAGGTTTCTTTCATTCAAACAAAATATATATTCAAATCAAAAATATATATTCAACCAAAAAATTTGTTTGAATCAAACATATATATGTTTGACTGTATAACAAAGAAAGAATATGTTTGATTCAAACATAATATATTTGATTCAAACAGATCTTTTTCTCAGTGTAAGCAGGTTATCGGTAGAGCAGGGTCCATCCTAGCAAATAAAAACATATCAAAAAAAGCTAAAATGGCCATACATAATTCTATATTCGTACCGACTGTACTATACGGTAGCGAGACATGGACCTGTCAAGAAAAGGACAGGAGTAAAATTAACGCGATCGGCATGAAACCTCTGCGAATAATATGCAGGAAAACACTGATGGACAAAGTCCGAAACGAGACAATCCTCGAAGAATGTGGTACAGGAGAGGCACTAGTTGACATATGGGAAAGAAATCAGTTAAGATGGTTCGGACATCTTGAAAGAATGAAAGATGAACGACTGACCAAACAAGTGTATAAAGGTAAAGTAAATGGCAGAATGCCCAGAGGTAGACCGCCGAAAGAATGGTTAGAATCTGTAAATGAGACATTAATCCGTAGAGACATAAGAAGCCATAGAAACACAAGAGCTTGCATGAAAAAATGCATGGACGTGAAGGAAGCTAGAGTAGTATGCCAGGACAGAAAAGTGTGGCGACAAATAGTTTGTAAACAGAGTGACAGTAGAATGAATGACGCCTTAAACAAAGACCTTGGATAAAATTGGAACCATACATAAAAATTTTGTGAGGCTCTTCACTTGGGGTGATCGCTACATAGATTGATCAGCAACCTGGGTCGGAGCAGTGTTGCGGAATAAACGTGTCATTTAAATAAATAACACGAGACTTCCAGATCAATCTAAAATATCTATACCTAACACTTATATACCTATCTACCTCATACCTATATACCTACCTACTTTATACCTATATACCCATATACACACTACTATTTTCCAACCGAGCAAGTCACGCCTACCCCGAAAGGGAAATGGCTTAATGGTATAATAATATGAGCATGATATCTACTTTATGGACCCTTAAGAAATCTTTCAATTCGCTCAGATTACCACGCAAGCCATTCGCAACATTTAATATCCTAGTTTCCGACTTAATCACTGCCATTTGAAATAATACTCGAAAAAACTTCTATCCCTCTAGGTCATTTTTACACAAAACTAACCTCGCATTTAATAATTTTTCTACACAGAAAAAACTGAGGGATCAGTGATGTTGCGGGTCAAGTGAAACTTGGGATCATTTAGAACTTAGGCTCTAAAGGAACTCTTAATGAGGGTTCCTTTTTAGTTCTTTCATATCCGTTAGATGGCCATCGGCGGGTGCCGACGTTTTCAACTGCGCATGTGTCGAGAAGCGCGGGCCTTTTTGAAATCAATACATAATATGAATAGTCATACAGATAAATATTAACAAACGTTTTTTATTATTTTTTAAAACAAATTAAATTGAATTATAGAAATACCTAGCTTCTTGAAAAAATTTATTATTGACCTAATATTGCAAGTGTATATTACAGAGGTCGGCAGCGAGGGGAAATTTCTCAAGTCCAGCTCTTTTAGCACGTGTGGACCGCTCGCTGCGTCTCTCCCACCAAAAGTCTCTACTCCACTCTAAGAGTTCGGGGTGGTGGTAAATTCTATTCTATGACGTCACAATTTACGACCACCCCGAACTCTTAGAGTGGAGTAGAGACTCTTGGCGGGAGAGACGCAGCGAGCTGTCCACACGTGCTAAAAGAGCTGGACTTGAGAAATTTCCCCTCGCTGCCGACCTCTGGTATATTATATCATTTTAAATATTCCCGCGCTTCTTGTGCATGCGCAGTGGAAAACATCGGAGTTTCAACATAACCTTAAAAACTGTCACATTTCATCTGCCATATCTTCCTTTCAAGAATTTGTAATGTCTATGATTTTAGTTTTTTCATTAAATTTTTCCCAGTGCAATATTATTTAATTCGAATAATAAAGCAAAATGTGCATCATTAACTTGTAAAATCTTTTAAGTGAGTCAAGGCAGAAGTGACAAAAAGGCTCTATTAGAAACATTTGAATCCATACTTTGGGTTCATTTAGAAACTATTTATCATTTTGGGTTCCTTTTCAGCAAGAGAGGTTCCTTTTTGTTGCAGCTTCTTTGGAACCAAAAATTGGTTCTAATAGAAACCCCAGTTTTTTCTGTGTAACCTCAGCATCCTAGCTATGTTGCACGTTTTATTCAGCTTTTGAAGCTCGTCGGTGAGCTCGCAAAAATCGGAATTCAGTTGTTGGCCTCGCTGCTGTGGATCGCCGTGTTCATGTATTCCTCCTCCTATGTGCTTGGCTGCTCCATTGGTTGTAAGCACCTCGCCCTTCTGTCCATCCCACATGTGCTTGGCTGCTCCACTGGTTGTAAGCACCTCGCCCTTCTGTATATTCCATGTGTGCTTGGCTGCTCCTTGTGTTGTAAGCACCTTTTGAGTCGCTGTTTTCATCGGTGGAAAACTTTGATGTGTTTTTTGAGGGGGCTCCAGCCCTGCGCGCCGTCTCACGTCGTAATACTTTTTACTGTTGAAAGAGTCCACCTTTTCTAAGTGCTTGATATAGGTTTCGCATTTTGAGTAGTTTGCTGGGTGTGCTCCCAAACAGTTGGCACATTGCACTGGTTGTTCTCGAGTTGTTGTGCACATGCTAGTGAGATGATCACCAATGCATTTAACACACTTTGGGGGATTTTTGCAAAAGGACGTCCCATGTCCGAACTTCTGGCATCTTCTGCATTGCGTAGCACGTCTTGTGTTTTTAAAAGTTTCCCATAGTATATCCTGACTGAGAATAAATACCCAATGTTCCTCACTTTTTGCATGTCCGCATCCGGTCTGAATACTACCAAAAAATTCGGGTGGTATACCTTGGTGATTTTTTCTTCGTTATTCTTCTCTTCCTTTGTTTCTTCCTTTTTGTGACTCTTTAACAGCGCCACTCTTGTGCATCCTACATCCTGTGACATCATCTCGTTGAAGATATTCCTGCATGGGTAGGTTTGGAAGGCCCTTGAGAACCAGATTTTTGTTTTTCTGCCCTTTAAATCCATGGGTAAAATATGGAACTCCTTCCTTGTCGAGTTCTAGTTTTAGGACATTGTAATCTTCGATCGGGTCTACTCAGACTGATAATCCCTCTTTAGTTATTGCCACCTTTACATTTTTGGTGACCGTAAATACCTTAATTTTCTTGATGGTCCCTGCATAGTCTGCAATCGCCCGTGTGATAATAATAGGTGGTATGTTGACTTTTTTGCCTGTCGTGCCAGTCTGGGCATCGGCACTTTCATCGGCACTATCCTCGTCCATGGCTGTGCTGTCCTCTTCGTTTTTGCGTTTAAGGTTTTCCGTCTCTTCTTCCGAGAGTGCTTCGTACCGATTTGAGGTAGGAACTGGTTCTCCGGATGTTTCTGAACGTGTATTGCTCCTCATGATCACTAATCGCCACTACACTGCACTGTGAAACTTTTCTCACTCCTTCATCCGAAACACCACCTCCGGGCGGCGAGGCACACACCTTCCGGCAGGATGTTCGAAAAGACTCGTTTACTAAAATTGGTAAGAGAACTCTACACCCGCAATTCTCCAATTCCCAATTCATCAATATATATTTTTTATGCATTTTTTCAAAATTTTAAATATTGACAATATTCTATATTATTATTATTATTCGATATTCTAACTCAAATATTCCTAAGAAACCTAAGCAGTAAGACCCGTGCAGAAATCTAAATGTGGGCCTAGTAAGGCACTGACTAGTTTTCTTAATCTGGTGTTGCCCTGGTCGGGTAAAATGGCAAGGCCGTACGCGGCGTGTAACGTTTCTGCAGATCATTGCCCTACTTACGGCAAACTTGTCAGGGCCTGATCAGTTTTTCTACGGTATGCCCTATTTTTTTTAAATTATAATAATAACAAAATTTACTTGTATAGAGGAAAGTTTATTTTATTTCGTATTACGCAACTGAAAATACAAATTAGATTACAATTATTCAGTTTTTGTCTCCTTTTGCTGCGTATTAATTAAGTTCAATTTCATCAAAAAAAGAGAAAAAAATTATTTGCAATATTTGAAAAAGCAGGATCCACATATTAACATATATATATATATTTAAATTTAATATACTTACCCTCCAATCATTTAAATAAATTAACCTGTTGCAAAACTGTCAGGATCAGCTGTCACATCGCTTTCACTGGATACATTTCGATTAAGTTCTGGTCTTGCTATGGATGTTTCTTAGCACGTATTCACGTTAGTTCTAGAGTGTATTCTCTTTTTTTGCCCATTATGTCCCAGCGTATAAAATATTTATAAAGAACTATTTAATGATGATATGTGCATGGAAAAAATTTATCCGCAAAAAAGTCACAAACTTGTAGCTAGGTCTCGGATACGAGATAAAAGAATGAAGAATTACATCCTTATTCCTATGAGAAATGTATGGATAAATTTCAACGTTTTTTTACAAACAGTTCCTGAAAATTTCAGACTGGTGTGATCCTTGTCAGCGCCACTTTTTAAATGGGTCCTAATAGGGCAATTTATGCACGGGGAGTAGAGCAGGTATAATATACTAGAGGGTCAAGGGCTCAATTTTAAGTATATTTATTTTAGTATTTTTGAAATATTTTTCAAACTCTGACGATCTATTTTCCGACTGCCGTATCGCGACAGTTTCCTTCTCAGTTTTTGAGAAAATACTCTCCTAATTTTTTCAGATTTATAAAAAAAATTGCTAGAGGTTGCGAGCATCAAATTTAAGTAAAAATTTAGATTTTCGTAGCTGTCGATTTTTATTAATATGCATATTAGAGAAATATCTTATGAATAAAAATTATTGTTCATACATAGGACAAGACTTTCATTTTGTGTCCAATTGAAAAAACAGTATATATGTCGTAGGCATTAGGCCAAATACGGCATTACGTCTAATGTCCGGGCAATAGTCCTAATGCCGGCATGGAGATGAATCTACCTGCGTCGACTTTTCTTTCGTCTAATTCCCTGAATTCAAGGTGGCACTTACTGTCCGTCCAAAAAGTTTAGGCACCGCGATTTTTGTACAGCTTTTCGTGGAAATCTCAGCAGAAAAAAAAAAAAAAATATGAGACAACATGCATGTTGCAGGTGAAGGGTTTGCCAATACTGATACAGAGTTTTAAAATTTTCAGATGATTAGCGATTATTTCCGGGCGAGTGAAAGGTGAAAAAGCATAATAATCATATGATCATTTCAGAATACTCAAATTTGAATGGCTGTAAGTCACTGAAAAAAATTGTGAAAAATCTTCAAAAAATATATGGGTTTCGCTGATCCTTTCTGTGCCCAGTGGTGATATTTAGAGTCAGAAATAATTATTTGGTAATAAGTTATTGACAAAAGAGTGGGGAGGTGTCATCTCCGGAACTAAGGAACGTACAGAGATGATTCTTGAAGCAAATTACACATTTTTGGCTTCTGACAATGTTATGCGAATTACCAATGAGCAAAAAGTTGCACCTGAATGTTTAAAGAATTATTTTCTTCTTGGAAAAATACAAAAGGCTTAAGGGTAATCGAGGCTACCGCACTCTCAGCATGGGACCTTGCTGGCACTATTGCTACACGTGCAACACAACCTTAAAAAAACGGGATACGGTTGCCTCGATTATTATAAAGCATTTTGTATTTTTCCAAGAAGAAAATAATTTTTTAAACTTTCAAGTGCAACTTTTTGCTCATTGGTAATACACACAACATTGTCAGAAGCCAAAAATGTGTACTTTGCTCCAAGAATCATCTCTGTACGTTCCTTAGTTCCGGAGATGACACCTCCCCACTCTTTTGTCAATAACTTATTAACAAATAATTATTTCTGACTCTAAATATCACCATTGGGCACAGAAAGGATCAGCAAAACCTATATATTTTTTGAAGATTTTTCATAATTTTTCTCAGTGACTTACAGCCATTCAAAGTTGAGTACTCTGCAATGATCATATCATTATTATGCTTTTTCACCTTTCACTCGCCCGGAAATAATCGCTAATCATCTGAACATTTTGAAACTCTGTATCAGTATTGGAAAAACCTTCACCTGCAACATGCACGTTGTCCCATATTTTTAGAATTTTTTTCTGCTGAGATTTCCACGAAAATCTGTACAAAAATCGCGGTGCCTAAACTTTTTGGACGGACAGTAGTCGTCTGCATGCACTCACGGCTTATCGCCCAAAGTATAACCTGGGCAATAAGACGAATTTCATTTTAAATCAATAACTATTATACATTTACTTGAAATCAGAAAAATGCTATATCTATTGGTCAATGTATTATAAAAATGAAGGAATTGTGGAAAATTGAGAAATCTTCTTAAAATACATGAAATTATTATTATTACCTTATAATATATTCATAGTAAATCCCAGTAAATGAAAGCATCAATTTTCAAACATAAAACTTTTTTTAAAATAAAATAGTTAAGTTTTCAAACAAGAAGTTGAATTTTCAACTAACATTAAAAAGATTTCACACTTTTTCGTTCCGTCATTTTTAGAATACACCGTACACAGTAGATATAGCATTTTTTTGATTTAAAGTAAATGTAACGTCATTGATTTAAAATGAAATAAGTTTAATTTCCTAGGTTATTTTATTGAAAATTCAACTATTTTATTGAAAAGTTATACGTTTTTGTTATTATATATTCAACTGTCTTACAAAAATCCATCTTTGACTTGAAAATTCAACTTTTTTGTTGGAAATTCGTCTCTGATGCTTGATAATTCATCTTTATTGGTTGAAAATTCACCTTTTAGGTTGAAAATTAAAGTAATTGCTTGAAAATTCATGTATTTTGTATAAAATTCGTCTTTTTCAGAAAATTTACCCTCTGGATTAAAAATTCATGTTTTTGTTTTAAAAGTCGTCTTTATTATTGAAGATTGATATCTTTTACTAGAAATGTTATCTTTTTTGGTGAAAAATGCAACTTTTTGGTTAAAAATCAATAATCTGTTTTCGTTGAGGATTCAGCTATTTTTCAACTACTTGGTGTAATGTCAAACTGCTTTTTTGAAAATTTAATGTATTTGTTTGAAGATTCATCAATTTGTTGAAAATTCGTTTTTTTTTAAATAAAAATATTATGTTAAACATTCTTTTTTTGTTTTCAAATTAACAGTTTTAACGGAAAATTTATCATTTTTATTTTATGGTTAAAAATTGATCCATTTTGTTAAAAATTCTTTCTTATTTTCAAAAATTAATGCTTTTGACTACTACAATTATCTGATGTCGGATAATGGTAGCTTTCATTTGTTTGCAACGGTTTTATCCAACTTCAGATAAATATCTCTGGGATTTATTGTGAATGTATTATAACGCAATACAAGTAATTTTATGTATTTTAAAAAGATTTCTCACTTTTTTCACTCTCTTCATTTTTATAATACACTGACCAATAGATATAGCATTTTTCTGATTTCAGGTAAATGTAGCGATATTGATTTAAAATTAAATTCATGTATTTTGTTGAAAATTCTTTTTTTCGGTAGAACATTATTCTTATTGGTCAAAAATGAATCTTGTTAATTGAAAAATCAAATAATTGGTTGAAAATTCGTCTATTTTATAGAAAATTTAATTCTTTCGCTAGAAATTTAATCTTTTTTGGTTTAAAATGCAACTGTTTGCTTCAAAATTAATAATCTGTTTTCGTTGAGGATTAAACTATATTGTTAAATATTCGTTTTTTGGTTGAAATATTAACTATTAAATTTTTCGTGGAGAGTTCTTCTTTTTTTGTTAAAAATTCAACTACTTGGTGGAAAATTGAACTGCTTCGTTAAAAACTAGTTTATTTGTTTGAAAATTTAAATATTTTATTAAAAAGAAAGTTTATAATACAAATAATTTCATGTATTTTAAGAAGATTTCTCAATTTTCCACAATTCCTTCATTTTTATAATACATTGACCAATAGATATAGCATTTTTCTGATTTCAAGTAAATGTATAATAGTTATTGATTTAAAATGAAATTCGTCTTATTGTCCAGGTTATACTTTGGGCAATAAGCCGTGAGTGCATGCAGACGACTAAGTGCCACCTTGAATTCAGGGAATTAGACGAAAGAAAGGTCGACGCAGGTAGATTCATCTCCGTGCCGGCATTAGGACTATTGCCCGGGCATTAGACCTAATGCCGTATTCGGTCTGATGCCTACGACATATACATATAAGAGCATAATTGTACACCTAAATATTTTTTGTAAGGATTGAACAAATTCTGGGACCTTCCCCATGCAACACAGAAATAGTATATTACGACCCAAGGCCAGAAAGTTGGATTTCCGGGCGTGTGTGATATGAAGGCCGAGGCGAAGCCGAGGCCTCATATCACGCACGCCAGGGCATCCAACATTTCTGGCCGTGCGTCGTATACTATTTTTCTTCATTCCCAGCCGAAAGTACGTTTAATAATTAATGTTAATTAATAAAATGCGTTGTCGGCTGCTAGTTCGGATGCTTTTTCTTTTGTAGCCTGCATCAGCACGCGCGCCACCTCGCGTAGCGCCGCTGCTGCTCTCGGGTCAGCTGAGCGGATACATGGGATTCGGTCGCCCGCCCGACTTTTGCAAAGCCGAGGCGGAGGCGAGGTTTTGCAAGGTTTTGGAGGTTGAACCCACCGACGGTCTCTTTTTTTCATTCACCTGTCAAGATAAATATTTTTCAGAGGCTAAGTACACAATAACACAATACTGAGCGTTGCTACGTCAGGTTGCTACCTCAGCGGGCCACAAAAATCTCGCAGCCAATCAGAGATCGTGTTAACTCTAGCAGGCCGCAAAAGCCACTGTTCCCGGACAGAAATGCGGCCGGGAAGACGTACTTTCGGCTAGGGGATGAAGAAAATATATATAATAGAAATGAGATAAAAAATGTAAGGCCTGGGCACAAGAAAAAATTGATTTTTTTTTATTTCTTTAACAAGGCTTTTTTAATTGTTTCTTCGCCTCTAAAATTATATAAAATAGCAATATACACAAATAAGAGGAAGAAAGAATAACTTATGTTACATACAATTATTTTTTATATTTATTTACAATCACAAGAAAACATACAGTTGAACAATTTATAATACTCTATCAGTATAGGGAAAACCTTCAGCTGCAACATGTACTTTCTGCCATATTTTTAGACTACTATCGGCGCAAAAATTATAGGCATCTGCCTTTGAAGCTTAACAGCTCAGCCAAAAAAAATGCTAGAGTAATAAGG